>CAUYON010103646.1:0-29676 GCA_963573935.1 Arctocebus calabarensis
GCGCCTGTGGTCCCAGCGACTTGGGAGGCGGAGGCAAGAGACTCGCTTGAGCCCAGGAATTGGAGGTTGCTGTGAGCTGTGATGCCACAGCACTCTATCCAGGGTGACAGCTTGAGGCTCTGTCTCAAAAAAAAAAAAAAATCTTTCTGTGAGTTGGAAAGGAGAGACCGGGATAGAACTCCATAATGACGTAAAAGACCTTGTCACCTAGGATGTAAAACTCCAGTGAACAAAGGCCTGGTCAACAAAGGCCTGATCCTGGAGGCAGGGCTTGCAGTTAAGTTTCCTGTATATCTTAGGAATTTCCTGACCACTCCTTAAAGATAGATAACTGCCTCCAAATGGTTTGTTGAGGGTCAGGCATTCAAGCAGCCTTTACCCCCAGAGCTCTGTTTTGTGGTTTGGTTTTAACTATAGAAGTTAGAATGGTTTTAGATAAAGTTAAGATGAATGTTTATCAGTTAATCAATAAATTGTTAGACGCCAGGCGAAAAAGGACCTGATTGTGAGATTTTGAGTCACAGGATTTTTTTTTTTTTTGGAGACAGAGCCTCAAAGCTGTCACCCTGGATAGAGTGCCATGGCATCACAGCTCACAGCAACCTCCAATTCCTGGGCTCAAGCGAGTCTCCTGCCTCTGCCTCCCAAGCAGCTGGGTCTACAGGCGCCCGCCACAACGCCCAGCCATTTTTTGGTCGCAGCCGTCATTGTTGTTTGATGGGCCCTGGGGCTGAATTTGAACCCGCTAGCTCAAGTGTATGTGGCTGGCGCCTTAGCCCATTGAGCCACAGGTGCCGAGCCCCACTGAGAGGTTTTAAACAAAGGAGTTGGATTTAAGTTTTAAGAGAAGTGTAAAATTTTGAGAGATAGAAAACCCTGAAGAAAGAGCCAAGACACCCAGGGGCTGGTTCTGACTGGCATCACCCTCTCTACTCACCCACCCCACCCCCCATGCATACAGGATGCTCTTCAGGGCCCGCTGAAGCACTTTTAAAACCATCTATGCAGGGGACTCCCACCACGCAGGTGCACGACACTCACTAAAGCTTTTCAGGGTCACCGCTGCCTTCACCCCACTTAGCAAGGCTTATGCTACTCCCAAAAGATGTCTGTCGGGACCATTTCTTCCTCTCTAAGCCATACTTATCTTTACCCTGTTCTCATTTTGTCAAGGTTTCTAAGGACTGATTATTGGATGATTTTTTCCCTACAATAGAGCTCAAAAGGCAACATGGGTTTTAGAATTCCACACTGCAGTGCTCATCACAGCTTGGAGAGTTGGCTGTAAACTGGTTCGGAGTTGGCTGGGGCTGTAATTCGAATAAGCTACTTTCTCCTTTTTTGAGATAGGGTCTTGCTCTGTTGTCTGAACAGAGCAGTGGTGCAATCCTAGCTCAGTGTAACCTCAAACTCATCCTCTCAAGTAGCTGAAGTACAGGCATGTGCCACCAAATCTGGCTAACTTTTCTATTTTTTTTCAGAGACAGGGTCTTGCTATGTGGTCCAGGTTAGTCTTGAACCCCTGGCCTCAATGGAGCCTCCTGCCTCAGCCTTCCAAGGTGCTAAGCTTACAGGCATGAGTCACTTGGCAAGCTGCTGTGAAGTTCAGCTTCTTGGTTCTTACCCTGGTTAGTGTATAAATTTTAATTTGGGTTCAGAAGCTTTCCCAAAATAGTTAATAATCATGACTTAAGCTAAGAAGGATAAGTTTAAAAAGAAAAAGAAGCTAGATGCCTCAGGGGAGCTTAGTTTAGCTCTTCTCTCTTTCCTTCTTCAACATAAAACCATTGACCCAGAAACGGAGAATCTGTGCCTGTCCACACCCCTGAGTCCCATACCCAGCAGTGCACCAGTCATGAACAGCATTGTTCTTTGGTTTTCTTGTGATAACGAAAAGGATAAATGGAATAATTTCTGTTTACCCTAACTGCCCTCATAGATCTGAAAAAATAAAAACAGGTAAAAGTCATTAGTTGTTGTTGGGCAGGAACCCTAATCACTGTCTGCATATTATTCCTGCAAAGCATAAAGAATCTCAGGGTCACCTGGATTCTCTTATTAACACTTAAAATTCCTTCTAACTTGAACTGTTATCTAAGATTTCCCTATTTAAAACGATCAGATCTACTTATTTTTAGTTGTAAATTCTGTTATGTCTGTTTCTGTTGAGTTACTGGAAGGAATCTAAACCAAATGCAGTGGCATTAAACCATCGGGTTCTGATGATGACATGAACAAAGGGAGCTTTCTTTGCTCACCTTAAAAAAGAAAAGATTTATATATATTTTGTTGAGTTAGTAAAAAATTAACTGCATGTGTGCTAAGTTGCAGGTTACTGATGTTCCAAGGCTGGTCTACTTTAGCCATTTTGAAGCACCTTCTCTAGCGGAGGGAGAACTCCTTCCCTGGATGCCATTCTAGCCTCTGCTGTGCAAAGGCCCTCAAGCCTCTCTCCACTCACTCAGATGATGGAGCAAAGATGCCTCAATTGTTGACAATCATTCTCAATCTCCAACAATGACCCCAGTTAATAAGCTGCTCTGTCTTTGGCTTTAAATACACAATGAGGGTAGGGAGGTCTGTTTTAGAAGCCATGAAGCTATTGGCACCCCTCTCCCCAAGCTCCCTGTCATGTGAGAACTGGTTTATCCAGACCAACACGAGATCCTACATCCTGTACCTTGACTGTGGCAGTTTCCATCTCTATCATAATCATCTTTATTCTCAAAATCCAAGTCTTCTGATTTGAGCTCACTTCCTTCAAGAAGATATGTGGGGAAACCCTTTTTCTCCTCTGTACTTTCTTTCCAAGGATCTTTTAAAACCTCCTGCTTCACTTTGAATGGTTCTGACGGAATAGCAGTGGGTTCCCCCTCCAAGGTAATACTATTGGTTGTGCTTTTGTATAGGTCTGGGTTATAACCCTCTGGTTTCTCCACTTCAAATTCATTCTTGAGGCCGCGCGTCCATCTCCCCATGTGTTTGCAGTGACACTGACAGGCTGCTGGAGGGAAAGTCCTCTGCGGTCCAGGAGTCTGGGTTACCACCTCTAGGCTTCCCTTCTTGGCTTCATTTAAATGGAAGCCTCGGCGCTCTTCCCTGGAGATGTTGGTAGTGGGCTCAGTGAGATGCAAGACCTCTGGCCTTTCCCTCATGCCTGCTGCCACAGATAAGTTTTCCTCCTCATTTTCCTCCTCTTCGTCCTCCTCATCACTGTGGTTCTGGCTCAAAATCAATTTACTTTCTAAGGTTTTGTTTTCTAATAAATCAATTAATTGCTGATCTGTTGACAGGTTTCTTTTGGAGTCACAGACACTAAGATTGCACATGTCTACAAACCCACTTTCGCCTCCTGAGTCCAAGGAAGGCGAAGCTAAGCACTTGGCTTCTAGTTGCACGATGCTTTCAGGTCTTGGCCCCGCCACACTGCAGCAGAGGCCCCCTTCCTCTGAAGTGGACAACAATACATGTTTCCCATTTTTAATGTTCACTTGAGCTACTCTAGCTTCTAAGCTACCCAAAAAAGAGGGGCCTGAAGGTCCTTCTGCCTCCTGGCCACCAGGTTGGCAGGTCTCATCTTGACTTCCCGAGACGGCAGTGGCATCCCTTCTGGATTCTGCACTGGTGCTTGGGCTCTCCTGCAAAGAGTCTGATTCTTGGCCGAGCACCTCCTTACCATACATCACGCTGTCCAAGGTCTCGGGCAGCAGACTTTCATCATGGCTGATGGAAATGACATCCTGAACATTAGAAATCAAATTTTCACAAGTCACATCAGACAGACCAAGATGATCATTTCTGCTTTCTATTTTCCCTCGATTCTCGGGTTCATTTTCAAGGGATTCTGAAGTCCTATTCATTTGAGTATATGTCAGCGATTCATATAATTTGGAATTGGTCTGGTAAAGGCAACAGAGACTTCCTGGTGCCTGACTGTTAGATCTTTTATGCTGGGCATAGTTTCTATAGGCATCTAGGAAGGACAGCTGGGGGTCGTTCATGATGTAACAGTCAGTGCGGTTCAACCCGTGTTTGGCAGTGCCGATGAGCAGGTCTCGATCATGCTTCCCACACTCCCACCAAACTGGGAGGTAGAGGCTGGGCCTGCACAGCTGGAGGCGCTCATGCAGCTGAGGACACTTGAGCACTTGCTCTCGGACCTTCCGTAAGAGTTCAATGCGGTACAGAGTTCTTGCTGCCCGTTCCTCAGTGATGGGTTCAATGTAGATGGTGGCATCTGGGGGACCTGGACAGAAAAGGAAACACAGAGTCTATCACTTCCGATGGCCCTTAGAGACTCCCTGCCACCTAAGCCCTCTCATCTTTGGTCTTACAATTTAACTCCTGGCTCCTCAGCATGGCAGTTTTAGGTGTGTGGGAAACTAAAAGAGAATGAAAGGTTTTTATGAGACAAGGACACAGGGAGGGTGAAAGAGGAGCATGAAAACTCTACTTCTGGAAATAACATTAGTTCCCTTTAAAGACACATGTACTATGTGCCCTTTACACTGGACTTGTCACTTGATATGTTATTTAGTTCAAGGATGACGAAATAGGCTCAGATTGGCTACCTTGCTCAAGGTGGGAGAACCTGGATTTAAATTCAGGTTTTGTTACTGTGACTTCGAGGTCCAGATCTTTCCAATATAGCCAACCTCCTGGCCTGAATGAAATGCTTTAACCATGCCACATGGGGGTAGGGGAACAAAGGTTGGAATGTCTTTGCATGCTGCCATTAGCCCTGAACTCATGCAGGACAGGTTCAATGTTAGTTTTTGCTTTTCTAAAGTATGGGCACATGTCTACAGCAAGTTTACCTATAAATATGAGGCTGAAGGAGACTGGGAAGAAGCTGTTACAATGCCAACCAGGAAAAGCCCTCTCAAGAGGGCTGTACTAGATCAGCCATTTATGTTCTATAGTTATAACATAACATTTAAAATCATTATGCTTTAATCTAAGGAAACAGCGAAGTTCAGAGTAGGATAAATCTTGGTGTGACTTCAAAAAAAAATTTTACTTTGGAAAAAGTAGTTAATAGTAGTCTTTCAATATGTCAGTGAAGTTCTAATATGAACTTCAATTTTTGTTGCAGTTATATTATTTTGGGAGAGATGTTTTATTTTAAGAGAGTGAACCCAATTAGAAGTTCATGAATTTCTAAAAACTTATTTAATTTTACCTAAATTCCTTGGATAGACTCCATCTTTATAGTTACAGTGAAAGTAATTATTCAATTTGAAAACCCAGTATGTTCTTTCTTTGTCTCATCTGACGCTACAGTGACAGAGAGCTTTCTCACCACTATCTTCCCATGCAGGCAGACGGCAGACGTTCCGGCACATAGCCACAAAACTGTAAAAATAGTGTTCCAGGCTCTCATCTGACTTCTTGTCCAAACGGGATATGATACGGAACTGTGTCCAGTCAAAGGTTTTCTTTTCTTGATCATAAACAACACCGAAAGAAGATACTGTTCTATAGAAGTCTGCTTGTTCTCTCCTCGTCCACCTTGAGATTTAATCAGAAAGGGAGAGTGAGCTGTTTTTATTTTTTAAGAAAAGTCAACAACCACTGATTGAATGCCTACTATATGACAGTCCATGAAGTCAAGAAAGTAGAACTGGTTTGTCTATTTTATTACTTGGGCTGAGAGGCTTATAATGAAAACAGCCTATCATCTTACTACCAAAGAGGAAGCTACTTTCAAATCTTCGGCTCTTCCTTCTGATATTTGCTGTCTCTTGATTAATTTTAGGAATTTAGTTATTAACTTCTGCTTATAGAAAATAAAGATTTTCAAAATACTATATATGCTTAAGTATTCTGCCTTATTTCCCCCCCTGTATACAAAATAGAGTAAGAGAATCCAGGAGAGAACTTCCAGACCATTAATTTCATCCTCCTAATCTTATAGATGAAGAAACTGGTGCAGAGAAAAGCGGCGACTGCTTTTGTGTACACGTCCTGACTCCCATCTCGTGGTGCCTTTCTTTCTGGTTTTTGTTTGTTTTTTTTTTTGAGACAGAGCCTCAAGCTGTCACCCTGGATAGAGTGCTGTGACATCACAACTCACAGCAACCTCTGTGGCATCACAACTCACAGCAACCTCCAATTCCTGGGCTCAAGCGAGTCTCTTGTCTCCACCTCCCAAGTAGCTGGGACTACAGGCGCCCGCCACAACACCCGGCCATTTTTTGGTTGCAGATGTCATTGTTGTTTGGCGGGTCTGGGCTGGATTCGAACCCGCCAGCTCAGGTGTACTTGGCTGGTGCCTTAGCCCGTTGAGCCACAGGCAGCGAGCCTTCTTTCTGGTTTTATATCGGTGGGCTGCCCACATCAATTATCTTCTCTCAGACACAAAGGCCCTCTAAATCTCTGTATCCTACAGAAGTAAGTTAATGACTTAAGGGAGTAGGGTAATTATATACCACCACAGTCTTTATGAGGGGCTCTTGGGCATAGTACTCTCCACCCCACAGTGAGTCCAACTAGGAATAGGGAGTGGGGAGAGGGGCCAGTGAAGAGTATGAATCAGGAAAGAAGAGGGTCTGGTTCTTTTCTTTGGAGCTGTGCAAGATGGGAGAAATACTTTCCCTGAAATATCAATTTTATAAAGTCAGAAAGAGCATGGAGAAGTGACTGAATTTGCTATGCAGTCTTCTTTTAATTCACTGGATATTTCATCAGGATAGAGAGACATCAGAACTCTAAAGAATTACAGCTCTGTCGCTATATTTTTTTGGTAGCGTCATTCCCAGCCTGTGCTGGCCTTCTCTAAGCCTTTTAGTTTAATCTCAAGATGGGTAAGTAATTCCTATAATTTAAAATTACCTTTCTTCTTGGCTTAGATTTTGATAGTCATTGCTCTCAAAGGCTTGTAAGGATTTGTAGCGATTAAATACAACAAGCTTCAGGGTATATTACTCCCTTTGTTACTAAAAGACCTAAGGGGGGGGAGGGTCTGAATGGGGTCTGACTTAGGGGAAGTGTTAAGTTGGGAAACCATAAAAGCCTGGGAACTGTGCACAGAAGGTGTTCTAAACCTCATCAGACTCCCATCACCATGACAGCACCTTCACAGGTGAAGGTTCATCTAATGAATTCTGGGATGACCTAAATTCACACGAGAACAGAAGTGCACTGCTCTTCCGCTAACCTTCTCTTTACCTTCTGTCACCTCTGCCCAGAGGGGAGCTCAGTACGCCCTTCTGGGCATTGGCTTTTACCTCTTTTGAGCTTCTTTGTTGATGAGGTCCATTTCCGAAGTTCTCCTGAACATTTCTTCCTGAACCCAGTATCCTTGGTTACCTGGTCCCAGAATTTCGGGTCGGCAGAGTTCCTTCCGGTTGCAGCGCTGGTAAATGGTGACCAGACGTCTGAGACGAGCTGTGAGAGCAGATGAAACTGGCCAGGGTGATTTGTCTGGGTCGGAGCCATCCTGGGCTTCAAACATCAGTGAGGATATTAGTATTTACAAAGAGAACAAAAATGGGGGTGAACATTTTTTTATTTTGTTTAAATAAAAAGAAAGCTGACTCAATAACTTAATCAAACTAGTTACAGTGGTTTTTTTGAGACAGTGTCTTACAATGTCACCCTTAGTAGAGTGCTGTGGTGTCACAGCTCACAGCAACCTGAAGCTCTTGGGGTCAAGTGATTATTTTGCCTTTGCCTCCCAAGTAGCTGGGACTACAGGCACCTGCCACAATGCCTGGCTGTATTTTTGTTGCAGTCGTCCTTGTTGTTTAGCAGCCCAGGTCTGGGTCTGAACCCACCAGGCTTGGTGCGTGTGGCTGGCGCTGTAACCACTGTGCTACGGGCGCTGAGCCTTCACTTTTGAATTTTAATGCCAAACAGAGGAAGCCAGAGCCATGTTAAAGCTCTGTATGTGAATTCAGGAGAGTTTGATGAAGGTCAATTTACTTGGCTTTTTAAAAGAGCCTCCTTAGAAAATAGTATTTTAGGCTCAGCGCCTATAGCACAGTGGTTACGGCACAGGCCACATATACTGAGGCTGGTCGGTTTGAACCCGGCCTGAGCCAGCTAAACAAGAATGTCAACTACAACAACAAAAAATAGCCAGGCGTTGTGGCGGGTGCCTGTAGTCCCAGCTACTTGGGAGGCTGAGGCAAGAGAATTGTTTAATCCCAAGAGTTTGAGGTTGCTGTGAGCTGTGATGCCATGGCAGTCTACCGAGGACGACATAGAGAGACTTTGTCTCAAAAAAAAAAAAAAAAAAGAAAGAAAAGAAAATAGAATTTTGATCACATATAAACCCAGGATAATAACAAATTGGGACTTTACTTTCATTTGCTTTTAGAAGGATACAGTCTCACCTGCCCGGCTCTCATCCTTCTTTTCACCAAAAATGCCATGGCCTCCTTCATTGGAGCTCTCCTAGGGATAAATGAAGCCATCCCATCAGTAAAACTGTATCTCAGAAGAAACCACCTCAGAAACCCCAAACACAGAAGGACTAAGCATGTATCAAAGACACACCCTGCCCACGAACATCTCAAAGGTCAACACAGGACCTGATAAATCAAATTCACTTATGCATAGTTTTAAAGGAGCCAGAAAGCAGTTTATTTAAAATAAAGTTTTTCCTCCCTCCCTGGAACCACATAGAATGTTTCTGCCTGTGGAGAATCAGCTTAAGGAATGATGAACTGGCATGTTCTCCCTGGCAATTACATTTTACAAGTACTATTTCAGTTGTCAATTTAAATATTTTCTTCACCATCATCACTGGCAATTTAATACTGTCATTTCAAAAAGGATGTGCCTGTACTTTTGTTTTTTGCTGTGAAAAAGTGTCACACTTGTGTTCATTATGTTTAGCTTACTTCACAGTAACAGATACTATTTTCATAAAACAAGACTGCTCCAGATAAGAGACCTGATGGCACAAAAGCCCAGGAATTTAAAATTAAAATCATGACTTGAGCTCTAAGTGAATCTGGAATAACATTAGGCACAGAGCTTGTCCAAATTGGTACATTTGTCAAATTGGCTCTAATAGATTCCTTTATAAACCCCGTGTTGGTCTCAGAAATGGAACTTTAAAAACTCCACATATATGTATAATACAGGTAGGTGCTTGAGGGTAGGGGAAAAGAGTGTGCTATTTTTCAACTGGACTCCATGTTTAACACTAAAACTTAAATGTTTTTTGACTTGCATCTTTTGACCTGAAAGATGGTTCAAAACAACCTCAGGTTTCAAAATTCTGCCATGTTAGAACACAAGATGAAAGAGAAAAAGAGTCAGCAAACCGTGGCCTACAGACTGTTTTTGTGTGGGCCTCACAATAAGAATGGTTCTTATATTTTAAAAGGTGGAAAAAAAGGGAAAAATAGGAGTCAGATACTTGGCCCCCAAGCCCAAGCTATCACTATCTGGCCTTTTATGGCAAAATGTTTGCTGTGCCTGGACTGAACCACATGGTACAGGAGACCAGTAACCAAGTTACACTAGGAATGGATGGACTCGTGTGACTGCCAGGTTAAAATTCAAGACACTTCTTTGGTCCCTGATACCACGGAAAGACCTAGAAGATAAAACTCTCTAAGAAGGCAAACAGGAACCAGAGTGTATTTTCTGAATGTATTTCTCGCTTATGCAGAACAGTGATATCAACTATTATTGAGAACCGTGTGTTAAGTATTGCATAAAACCCCCTTCCAGGTTCATCTCACTCAGTTATAAGAACAATCTCAGGAGGTAAAAATTAGCTACTGTCTTCATTTTATAGATGCAGTAACTTGCCCCAGGTCATATGGCTACTAGCAAGAGGCAGAGGTGGGATTCTAATGCAGGTAGTCTGATTTGAGAGCAGCACTTTCAACCACAGAGCTACCTAAAAAAGGGAAACAAAGAGAGTCTTAGATGAAGATTTGTTTTGGAGAGTGAAAACATTTTTAGAAGTAAGGTACTAGCCAATCTCCCTTGCCTGGGCCAGAATTGTCTTCTGCTATGTAATGTCAATGAAGAATGGAAACCTAGGGCTGACCTCTGGTCCCATGTTGAAGGGGCATTTAAATATGCCATCTTGGCTCAGCACCTATAGCTTAGTGGCCAGGGTGCCAGCCACACACACACTGGAGCTGGTGGGTTCGAACCCAGCCCAGGCCTGCCAAACAGCAATGACAACTACAACCAAAAAATAGCCAGGTGTTGTGACGAGTGCCTATAGTCCCAGCTACTGGGAGGCTGAGGCAAGAGACTGGCTTAAGCCCAAGAGTTTGAGGGTGCTGTGAGCTGTGACTCCATGACACTCTACCGAAGGTAACATAGTGAGACTTTTTCTCAAAAAGATAAATAAATAAATAAAAAATAAAATAAAACAAAATGCTGTCCTACTATTTAGTAGTTAAAAAACAAAAACCAACCTACTATGGCTTATGTACTTTGCTGCCAGAAAGAACCTATTTGAGTCTCCCGATGGTCCTGTGAATGCTGAAAAGTACGAGTCTAGACATCCCAGCTGAGGCACGTGGTGTGGCCTAGGAAAAGTGAGCAGCAGGTCCCAGAGCTACTGTGCTTATTCCAACTCCACCTTTCCACACACTGGTGGCTGATGTGGACCAAATCCACGGGTGTGCTCCAGCCAGACCTGCGGCGGGCACACAGCAAAGCAGCGAACACAAACAGCTTTATGCAAAACTCTCAACTAAGAAAGCTTCTGGTATCAAAATGTGTTTTCCTATATCCTGTCTCCTGTTGGAGGTATATCCTCTATCTAGAAATGACAGAATACAGATGACCTTGTCTGCCAGTAGCTCCCGTGAAAAATATGTCGGAATTTTGGTTCACAACCAATGTAACTGCAGAGTGTGGTGTGCTGTAGCAGAGAGTTCTGCGTCTCAACTGTGTAGTCTAACACCACCTCAATTTCTCTTATGGGAATCAATTAGAAAGAAATGTTCATCTTAGAAGAGGTATGAATCAATCAACTACAGTGAAAGGCCCCAGAGAGTGCCGACAATAAGAATGTCTACAGCAAAGAACGCTGACTGGTGATAATGCGCGTGTGGTTTGGAGTCTAACAGTCCACTGCTTCCTGGCTTGGCAAGTTGCTTTCAACTCTCTCAAGCTCATATCTTCTTTTGCAGAATGGAGACAATACATGCTTTATAGTGATTCTGGGGCATAATGCGTAGACATATGTAAAGTGTTTAATTAAATGTTGGCACAAAGCACATGCCCATCAATGATGACTTTGAAGAGAAAATATTGACAAACCATCCCTACTACTAGATACTCAATATTTCTATCTCAACTATGGTGCATGCTCTAAGGAAGGCTTCATAATATAATAAAGTAGCAATAAGAACTGAAGTCTACTGAGCCCCATGGAAGTTGTACTCAGTACTCTGTACTGAGTATTCTCATATTTTTTAATTTATTCATTATAATAACCATTTTAGAGAGGGGGAAGTTGTGGAATGGAGAGGTTAAGAATGTTGTCCATGATAACGTACAGTATGTGGAAAGGACGGAATCTGAACACAAGAGGCCTGAGAGAGGATGAGCTCAACCAGTGTAGCACTGCCTCTGGGGGAGGAACACCGACTGAGAAGCATGGTCACCACCTGACAATGAAGAGTGGGGCTCTGCTTCCTTATCAGAAAACAGAAGGTCTGGTCTCTGGTACTTGTGGCTGCCCCTCCAGGCTGGGCTGCCGCCTCTACCTGGTCTTGGTATGAGTGAGCTAGTGGCAATGGCAGTGCGTACTGTTTGGGACTTACAAAGACACAATTTCTTCTATGCTCTTACAAAACTCCCATTTAGCCAAACAAGATACTTAGTGTCTCTTAAGTATCACAAACTTTGCTAGGTTCCAAGGTTACAAAAGTGAAAAAGATGGGATCTTTATCCTTCTGGAGTCCAATCTGGTATTTATGAAAGACACATAAATAAATAGTGGTCACACAGTATAATAAGTCTTCTTAAATACAGTGGGAAACAAGAAAGAGTCATTAACCCTGCCTAACCCAATTTGGGTAGGGAAAACTCATGCATGTGTGACTTTTGAATATTGAAGGGTACACAGGAGCTTGCCATAAGAATACAGAGCTCTCTCTCTTTTTTTTTTTTTTTCTGAGACAGAGCCTCAAGCTGTAGCCCTAGGTAGAGTGCCGTGGCATCACAGCTCACAGCAATCTCTAACTCCTGGGCTCAGGCGAGTGTCCTGCCTCTGCCTCCCAAGCAGCTGGGACTACAGGTGCCTGCTATGTCTGGCTATTTTTTGGTTGCAGCCATTGTTGTTGTTTGGCGGGCCCAGGCTGGATTCGAACCCACCAGCTCAGGTGTATGTGGCTGGCGCCTTAGCCGCTTGAGCCACAGGCACCGAGCCAGGGCTCTCTGCTAAAGTAAAAGGATGTACAAAGACAGAGCTAGTAAGACACCAGAACCTACCATGGTTTTCATTTTATAGGAAAATCAACATCCTACTCTTATCCAACACCTCTACCATGTAATGAAATTCAGAGATTTTATCATGAAAACACTGTAAAATTTAGAAAAAGATATGAGCAGGGGAGACACAGCTCTTGGGTGTCTGGGCAGTATGACTTATTTTGCAGCTGACCAAAAACTATTTGAGCTTTCTGCTCTCAAGAGTGGGGAGTAAGAATGATGCCTAATTGAAGGGGAAATGGGCTTTGTAAGTGTGTAAGTATTCTACATACAAATATTAGTATTTAGTTCGGAGAACCCTCAAACTCTTAACTCATAAACAAGAGTGTTTATAGTTCCTAACTAAAGTTTTTTTGCAACGATCTTGGCTATTTTAGGAATTAAATTTCCCTGCAGGTTCTTTTTGACCTCTATGTCTTCATTCCTTGCATTTCAGCAAGCTCAAAATGCAGCCCGGCACGGATGCCGCGTGCTCACCCCACAGCAATACGTTAAGGAAAATCGTGCCATTTTTTATTGCCATTTCTGTTAAAAGAAATGTTATTCTCCCTACATATTAGGTTTCATAGAGAAAGAGTCTGTTTACAATTCCAGGCACCAAACCATTTTAAACCCAAATAAACTTTTAGCTAACTGCTTTAGAAGATCTCCATAGGTTCACTGAATCCAACTGCATCTGAAATCTATAATGGTTTACCAAGCAAAAGTGCTTGGTATTAAAACAGAGAGAGAGTGGGGAAGGGAGAAGATTAGATCATCTTTAATATCCTTCCCAACTCCAATATTCCATGATTTTCTGAATACCACATTTCAATAAGACAGCAAGTACAGTGTGCTCTGAGAGGCAACAGAGTAGTGAGGGGTCTTCAGGGGATATTTCACCCTGAAAGAGACTTAAATAAAGAGATTAAGGTCACCAGCAAGCCTCAATAATTTAAAATCCTATCAGAGAGGAAAGAAAATTAGATGGAATCCATGAAATCAACTGGGAGGCAGATTTCCGGTTTAGAGTATGGAAGTATCGCCCAACAATGAAAAGAGGCTCCTTGGAAGGCAGCATGCTACTTGTTTCTCTTTGAGCTCCTGGGCACCCCAACTCTACCTGCAATGGCCTCCTGACAACCATGCCACTGAGGTGTGAGCTGGGTGGGGCTCCCGGCAATGCAGGCATTCTGCCAATCTGTTGGTTAAAAATCCCCCTTTCTATGCCCAGGGGGCTGTTTAATTCAGAGGCACTGCCCTAGTGAACAGGCCGTCTACACGGTGCTTTGGGCTTCTTTAGCTCTGCCCACTGATCTGCTAAGGACAGAGCGAGGAGAAACCCGCAGGAGGGACACAGGTGGGCAGCAGGCCTGTCCCGATGCTGGCTACCCCCTGCCTGTGCCGTTGAGCACGTAGACTAGCAGCCAACATGAATCTGGGAGAACCCACTTCCCACTCCGCATGCTTCGACTATGTTCTATAACCCAAGTTTTAAGGATGTGAAGAGCAGAAGAAATCAGACAGGCAAAGTAGTTTCCGAGTTTAACCCTACTCTATGAGGTCACTTAAGTTATCTTTACCAATTCTATCACAACCCCTTCAGAGCCCTCCTGACTGATCTATTAAGAATGTTAAGTTTAGGGCGGTGCCTGTGGCTCAGTGAGTAGGGCGCCAGCCCCATATACCAAGGGTGGCGGGTTCAAACCCGGGCCCGGCCAAACTGCAAAAAAAAAAAAGCCAGGTGTTGTGGAGGGCACCTGCAGTCCCAGCTACTCAGGAGGCTGAGGCAAGAGAATCACCTAAGCCCAAGAGTTGCAGGTTGCTGTGAGCTGTGTAACGCCAAGGCATTCTATCAAGGGCAATAAAGCGAGACACTCTCTCTTTAAAAAAAAAAAAAAGTTAAGTTTAATGAAGACAGCTATCAGAGCCAGATGGTCTGAAGGCTTCCTTTTCTTTTCTTTTTTTTTTTTTTTTGAGATAGAGCCTCAAGCTGTTGCCCTGGGTAGAGTGCCGTGGCATCACAGCTCGCAGTAACCTCAAACTCCTGGGCTTAAGCAATTCACTTGCCTCAGCCTCCCAAGTAGCCAGGACTATAGGCGCCTACCACAACGTCCGGCTATTTTTTTGTTGTAATTGTCATTGTTGTTTGGCGGGCCCGGGCTGGATTCAAATGGGCCAGCTCTGGTGTATATGGCCGGTGCCTTAGCCGCTTGAGCCATAGGCACTGAGCCGCAGGCTTCCTTTTCATATGAGCTGCTGCTGGGAGGAAAGAGCATATATTTACACGTGAAATACTCTCTACTTAATTGACTATGAAAAGTATACTTGATAGAAAAAAGAATATCTAGCCTAGACTATCTGCAGAATTTCAAGTCTTAACTCTGTCATCTAGTTGTGAGAGTATGGCAAAGTACTACAACTTAGGAAGCCTAAAGATTCCTTGGTTGTCAAATAAAAGAGTAATTTGTGATATGCTTATCTCATGTGCGTGAGGTGAGGATCAACTTAAACAAATGCAAAAAGTGTTTTGGAAAGAGTGAAGTTCCACGTAGGTATAAGATGTTACTTTATTTCTTTGGTACTAGAGCTGTTATAAGAAAACACATCCCGAATTCCAGACAGAAGAATTAACAATATGAACTAAGGACTGGAATGGCAGAACTTGGATTTTAATTGTCAAGACTAGAACCCAACTTCCTCTAGGTACAGGGGTCTGAGGCTTCCCATGATCTGCTTCAATCCACCACTTCTCAAACCTTAGGGTTATAGAGAAACACACCTCTAGAAAGGGATTGTTACCTATTTTGGGAAAGTGATGCCACTGTTACTATTAAAGCATTACAACTGACAGAGTTCAAAGTAAAAACCTCCCATTCTATAAGCTAGAATAAAAAGAATAGAATTTAAAATTGCTAACTTTTGGGTGGTGATCAGAAGAAAAAAGATGACTCTGAGATGGAGTCACTTGGGGACAAAGCTACAGAAACCTCTGGGGAAGACAATCTGTAACATTATAAAAGATACATTTGCTCTACTGCTCAAAGTTGGAGAAAATGGGGTCAAATGATGTTGGTGAGCTCAGGTGAGGTTTCAGTCCCAGAAACTAATTTGCAAAATGCAATATAGATACCTGCTTGTGGGATGTGCATTACTTCCTTATTCTTCCCTCTAAGTACAACTAAAATCCCTGAATATTAAATATGAAACATAAGACAATTCTGAAAGGTGAAAAAACAAATAAAGCAGGACACATCAGGGACATCTGGATTCAAAGAACAACATGGTGGTAAGTCCTCTGGGGGTTTATTTGCTTGTTTTCTTTTTTGTTGTTGTTGTTGCTTTATGTATCCCAGATTTTGTGGTAAAAAAAGCTAGCTACCTGGAAATGCCAAAGGGTGCAGATAAAAAAGAGACCCCTATTTTCTTTAGCTAAGGACAAGAAAGGGGCAGGTTAGGAACACAGTAAATACTAAGACAATAACTGCCAACTACACGGAAAAACCCGTGGCTCGCTCCACTCATGCTGGGGCTGAGCGGGAGTCGGAGCCTAGACTTACACCTTCTCTAGGAGCTAACACAGCACTCCATTCCTCTGTGGGGTGGTACGAGAACAAGCTGAGTAGGGACCCAGAACTTTAATTTCTGATAGATAGAATGAGGTCCCCCATTCCCAGTCCTGGTGTCAGCAAAGACCACATGTGGGTCTGAACTTCTATCTCTGTCCAACAGCAATGAGAAACATCTCCCCCACACGGAGACTGGGAACACGAACTTCTGCTCCCACCCCACAGAAACATCCCTGTTCCTTGCCAAAAGCAGTGTCAAAAGCAGTTAAAACAGAAGGTCCAGTCTCACAATAGAATATTTAAAACGTTCAGGCTTCAATCAAAAACTACTTATACTGAGAACCAGGAAGGTTTCAAACTGAATGAAAAAGATAAAAGATGCTGAGATGACAGAGCTTAGAATTATCTGATCTGCGAATTTAAAGCAGTCATCAATGGGCCATTCTGAACACGACTGCTGCAAATGAAAAACCCAAAGTCTCAGCAAAGAAACAAAGATCCAAAGAAGAACCAAAGGGAAATTTTAGATTTGAAAAATATAGTAACTTAGTAAGAAAGAAAAACAAAACCCCCCAAACTTTCAACAGAGCTCATATGGTGGCTCGTGCCTGTGATCCCAGCACGGTGGAAGGTGGAGGAGGAAGGACTGCTTGAGGCCAGGAGTTCAAGACCAAGAGTTCAAGAACGTAACAAGATGTCATCTCTACAAAAAATTGTAACAACAACAAAAAAGCCACCCCCCCAAAACAAAAAAATCCCCTCAAAAACAACCAAACACACAAAACCAGCTGCACATGACAGTGAGCACCTGTACTTCCAGCTACTCAGGAGGCTAAGGCAGGAGGATTGCTTGGGACAAGAGTTTGAGTTTGCTGTGAGCTATGATGATACCACCATACTCCAGCCCAGGTAATAAAGTGATAGCATGTTTCTACTCCCTGCCCCCAACGTCGATCCCCAAAGTTCCTTATTAAAAAACAAAAGAAAGCCCTCAATAGACAGGTTCAAAAACAGAAGAAAGGAAAAAACTCAGTGAACTCAAAAGAACTCAAAGACAGAGTATTTTTGTGAATTACACACAAAACAATTTGGAAAAAAAACTGAACAAAGCCTCAGAGAACTGTGGGACTCTAACAAAAGATATAATGTTCATCTCACCTGCATCCCAGAATGGGAGGAGAAAGAGGGTGGGGCAGAAAAAGTACTTAAGAAATCATAACTGAAAACGGTCCCAGTTTAGCGAAAGACATAAACCTACAGAATCAAGAAGCTAAGTGAACTCCAAAGGGGATAAACTCAAAGGAATCTGCACACATAAAAAATCATAATTAAACTTACGAAAATTAAAGACAAAGAAAAACCATGAAGGCAGGGAGAGAGAAAAGGCTCCTTACCTATAGGGGAAAAACAACATGAATGACAGTGGATTTCTCACCAGAAACCACGGAGGCCAGAAGGAAGTGGCGCATTTTTCAAGAGCTGAAAGAAAAAGAACCATCAACCCAGAATCCCATACCTGATGTAAACACACTTCAGAGATGAAGGGATATTAAGACATACGCAGATGTAGAAAAACTATGAGAACTGTCACCACCAGACCTACCCAAAAAGAGTGAAAAGAATTCTCTAAACTGAAAGAAAACAGTAAAAGAAGAAACCTTAACAATAGGAAGAAGAAAACAAAATATGGGTAAATATAGCAGACTGTTTTTCTTGAGTTTTCCAATTTATATTTGACAGTTGAGGCAAAAATTAACATCTGATACAGTTCTAAATATATGTAAAATAAGTATTTAAGAAAATCATATTATAACTAGGGGAGAGTAAAAGAACAAATGGAAGTAGGGTTTGTACACGTCACTTGAGTTGGTGGAATGGTGCTACTAATGGACTGTGACACTTTACACATATAATGAAATACAGAACCACTAAAAAGCTGTAAAAACTACAGATAACAGAAGAAAATCTCCAGGATTTATGGCTGGGCAGAGTTCTGAGACTTGACACTGTAAAGCATGATCCACAAAAGCAAAAGTTGATACACTGGACTTCACAAAATCAGAACCTTTTGCTCTGTGAAAAACAATGTGAAGAGGATAAAAAGAAAAAAACTACAGGGTGGGTGAAAATATCTGCAAACCTCTTACCTGACAAAAGATGAGTTTTTAGAATATACAAAAAACTCTAAAGAATCAATAGCAAAACAAACAATGAAATTAGAATATGTGCAAGGGACATAAAGAACTATTTCACTGAAGGAGATATACATATGGCAATGAAGCACACAAAAAGATGCTCAACCTCATTAGCCATTAGGGAAATGCAAATTAAAACCACAATGAAGTATTACTACACCTACCGGAAGGGCTCTGGTAAAAACACTGACAACACCAAATGCTGGTAAGAATGGAGGATGCAGGGAAAGCACATCACTCCCACACTGCTAGGGGGAAAGTAAAATGGTTCAGCCACTCTGGAAAACAGTCTGGCATTTTCTTAAAAAACGAACTACCATATGACCTAGTGAATTACACTCCTAGGCATTTATCCCAGAGAAGTGAAAATGCACATTCACATAAAAATCTATATGCAAATGTCACAGATGCTGTATTCTTAATAGCCCCAAACTGGAAACATCCAGACATCCTTCACCAGACGAATGGTTGATTCATCCACCCTGCGGAATACTATTCAGCAAGAAAAAGGAACAAACAACAACCCGAATGAACCCCCAAGGAACTATGTTGAGTGAAAAAGCCAGTCTTCAAAGGCTAGATACTGAGACTACATTTACAGAACAGTCTTACAATGACAAAATTACAAAAAATGGAGAACAAATTAGTGGCTGTCAAAAGTTAAAAAGTAGGCGAAGGCAGGAGGAAGTGGGTATGGCTACAAGATGTGACATGATGGCTTTTTGTGCTCATGGAAACACTTGACTCTATCAATGGTTGTCTCCGGGTTGTGATACTGTACTATCATTCTGCAAGATGTCAGATAAAGAACACGTGTTCTCTCTGTATCTTATAACTGTTTTTGAAATCTACAGTTATCTCAAAATAAAAAATTAATTAGAATAAAAATGCAATGCAGTCTGTATGTCTGAAATTTTCATAATGCAACGCAATGGCAGCAGTGTAATCAAGTTCCCCCAGACCACTAGCAAGATGGGGATTTCTCTCTTGCTATGAACGATAGATAGTGAGGACTACCAATGCAGCACTTTGACTTACCGTTTGTTTCTGGAGACCATCTAATTTGTCCTCAGCATTATCTTCTTTATCTGTGTTGCCTCTAAGTAAAAAAAAAAAAAAAAAAAAAAATTACATATCACCCAGGAGTTACAGCAGCCCCCTCTACCTATAGTTTTGCTTCTCTCAGTTTCTGTTAACCTGGCCAACCACAGCCTGAAAACATTAAGAAATATTGAGGGAGAGCGATCATATTCACTTGTTTTACTATAATGTACCATTACAAATGTTCTATTGTATTATTAGTTATTGTTGTCAACCTTTCGCTGTGTCAGATTTACAAGGGTCTGGTACTATCTGAAGTACCAGTCTGGGCTCTATCCTCTGCGGGTAAGTGGGGACTACTGAACTGGCCCTCTGTGTTTTGGGAGGGGCTGGCTCTGGAGCCCTGAGGACACCATCATCACCATCATCAGGTCCCTCAGTTGGTCTGCCCTCCGTATCTGAGGGTTCTTCATCTGTGGACTTGGAGGGTCAACAGCAGGTCCCTTCCACAATAGGCACTCAAAGTCACAGTTTTCCCCTCCCTTTTATGAAAACCTAAGAGAAAAATTATCACCAAATAGTGTTATCATTTCTAAAGGAAAGACCTTCAAGAGTTATGCCATCAAGAGTGATTGGAGGGTGGGGCCTGTGGCTCAGGGGGTAGGGAGCCAGGTCCATATATGGAGGGTGGCCAGTTTGAACCTGGCCCTGGCCAAACTGCAACAAAAAACTTGCTGGGTGTTGTGGCGGTTGCCTATAGTCCCAGCTACTCGGGAGGCTGAGGCAAGAGAATTGCTTAAGCCCAGGAGTTGGAGGTTGCTGTGAGCTGTGATGCCACAGTACTCTACCGAGGGCGATAAAATGAGACTCTATTGCCCAAAAAAAAAAGTGATCTGAATACGTGGCTCTGATGTCTGAGCATCCAGACCACAGTAGGACGAGTCTTCCATAGAATCACTTAACATCTGGAAAAGTCACTTCCTTTAAAGGGAACTCTTCTGCCCCTGCTGAGAAGGAAGGGTGTCTTGGCCTCATTACCACAGACCCTAACAGCTGCCTGTCTCCTGTCTCATAAGCTTAAACTATTGTTGATGCCTTATCTGTTCTTCAATTCCTTTTAAAAGTGACTTTGAAATTTTCCTGTCCCGAATATTCCTGTCCTTGCTGCTTGGGTCCTAAAGCCAGGAGACTTTCCTACCTTCCTTGTTTAACCATTGAAACAGCCAGCCCAAGAAGAGATAAGCTTTATGCCACACTCAAGTACCTCATGAAGGGTGTGTTCTCCCTGAACCAGTGAATCTGATATTAGGGTCGCCAGTCATGTGGACCTTTGATAGCATCTCCCAGAAGGCATCTTTATTATCTGTCTACAGGAAACACCTTTGGGGCAGCTGAAGTGTACACCAGGGGTTAAGGGCAGACGGAAATGCATTTCACACTTTTCTCAGCCTGAGCAGGCGCTTACGTTTGTTCCTATCTGTGGCACCCTCCCAGGCCTGGCCACAATGCAAAATCTGATCTGCTACTTCTGGAGAGAAGATCAAACCAAAATATTACCAAACAAGTGAAGAGATAAATGCTGTTTTATAAAAATATACACACTTTGGAGAACTACAATTTAGATTTCTGCTACTGATTTAGATTTCCTGTGAGTTTATACATTTTGGGGTTATGCCATTAGTATATAAGGGGAGGCTTCCTTACTTTTTTGGTATATATTCCATGGATAGGCTGAAATGCCATAGCTATCAAGTAGTGGCTCCTAAATCCGCCTTACCCATGAACAATGAAATCCTTAAATAATACTAGAATTTCATCTCAGGAAACTCAAAGTCAGGAAGCATGAACTCTTCTTAGCTTTCTGCCAAACATGACAGGTCTGACATCTTCCTTGAGAATCTCTGACCAGACAAGAGATGGGGCTGGTTAAAAACTTGGGCAAGATGGTGAGCAGCATGGGGAACTCACGAAAAACAGAAACTGGTATTTGGTTCAAAGTGCTTGGAAGTCAAAGAAGAGGTCTGAGGCATAGTCAGGTGTAACGGAAGTAGCAATCCTGGGAGGCAGTGGCAGCGTGGCAGGCTCAAGGGCGATGCCAGGCACTGAGGAAGAGACAGGCAGAGCGCTGGGTGTGTGTGAAAGGGGGCACAGGAAGGGTCCCACCCTGGTCGGCCCACGTGGCTTCTTACCTTTCGGGAGCGTCCGAGGTCCCATCTGTAACACCCTGTTCTGCAGAAAGGGACTTCTCATCTGGCATCCCGACTTTGTCCAGGAAGCAAAGTGCTGGGTCTGCTCGCATGGCGTTGTACCTCTCGTAACCTAAACAAGAGCAAGGAGGAATGTCAGCAGTCACGCCAGAACTCACAATGTCTGCTTTGAGCTTGAGACAGTCGTTTTGTTTCCTTATTAAGTAAAAGCCCAAATACAAACAAAAAGTACTTCTTTAAGATTAACCAGATCCTATATGTAACACTTCCTATGGGGGAAAGATTCTGGAACAAAAGCAGACGCCCTTGAGTAGTGTTTGATTAAAAAATGAAAGCTTATGTAAATACTACCTGTGAAAAGACACCGGATGGAGATACCACTCTCACCGTTTGCTCTTTCCGACAGAAAGGGAATCAGATGAGTTGGTCCTGCAGCTTGTCCTCCTACTGCCTTTCCTTCTCCTACTCTGGACCCTGTCATGTTTTGAATGGGCCTTGTTTTTTCAGAGTTCGATTTTATCAATGTGATAGAAAGGAAAGCTGAACAAAATGATGGATGCCAGGGCTAAAATACAAAGATAACTGCTAAAATTGTTTATTAGATTTAAACGATCTGTCGTCTTTGTCGTCACAAACTCGGTGCAGAACACTAATCTACACAGGCCAGGGCCTTGGAACTGCTCTCTACTACTTCCTCAAGTCAGAACAGAGAGAATGCCTGACCCTGAAAAGGGACCTCAAATGGGAGGCAAAACAATGAAAACGTCACTTCTAATTCGACAAAGTCCACACATGAGAATTCGTTATCTTTTGAGCTTAATGTAATCTGACAGTAACATAGGATTTGGCCACGTAAAAGACCCAAACCTACCATCATACCAAACTATGTTGGAGAAAACTCCTTTGTGATCATCAAAACCCTTTCAAGGTTGCTCCTAGCAAACAATGTCAATCTAGAGAGGAATCCCCTACCGGTGATAGAAGAACTGGACATAAACAAGATGAGCCTGGCTGTTGAGAACAAATCTGATTTTACTTTCTTGGGTGTTTAATTTCTACCTTGATTTTGTTCTCCCATCACTGCTGATGCGGTCTTATGCTTTATGCTGTGAAAAGCACCTGGAGCTTTTTCTCTGAGGAGCTGTGGGAACTCCATCTTTTAATCCACAATGAGTCTCCTGCCATCTTCATGACAAGTGCCGCCCACATGCACATATGGCATGAGAACATATGCCTTATGTTCCATATTCATTTGTGCCTTAGGGGAACTACTTGATTACTGTAAGTCTCTGACATGAGGCTGTGTGCTTCCTAGCACAGACTCTGTACCTATTTTTGCTCATCATTATATAGTCAGGATCTAGCAAAGAACCCGACACTGTATTTACTCAACAACTGACCGGGTGAGTCAGTTTCGCCTACGATTATCACTGTGGGAAGAACCACTCTCATTGTCTCCCCATGATCCTGCCTCAGCTGACATCAAAACAAGTTTCCCCAACATTCCTGCTGTTCTAAGGAGATTCCTGCCACTTTCTCTTATGTGCTTACTTGTGAAAGAAGGGGTAACTTACCTGACAGGTGAGATGGTAAAAGCCTCCCTCTACTGTCTCTTTACTGCTGAGGGAGGTTAACTGTCTGGGCCCCTCCACGTGCCTCCCTCCCTGGGAAAATCTCTACTCTATGGACTTACTCTGATCATGTGTGGATCTGAAATGTACAGACGGATTCTGCATTTCTGTTTCTCAATTAGCTATGAAGGTGGCAGCAAGGAAGAGTGAATGATTCAGTTCCTTAAAAAGCCCAGGAGGAGCTGTGACACTGACGGCAACACAAAGACATGCGGAGCGAAGGGACTAGCCTTTGAGGCATGTGGGCTGCCTACCTCTCTTCACTTAGTCTGTGAACTCCTCTCTAAGAACATGGACAGAAATACTAAAATCTCTATCTTGAGAAAAATCTCACAAACCCTGGCTGACCTGCAGTGGCAGGAGTCACTCAATACAATGGGAGCTGTCAAAGCATCATTCCCAACGGGTCTGGCACAGAGGCTTCTTGCTGCAGGCTCAAGCCCCAGCCAGAGACTCAGCCTACACTAACAGCGTCAGCTTGGAGATGGAACTACAGCTATATTCTTCTCATTTAACAGGACTGTAGTGCGCTCTGCCTGAGGTGGACTCAAAGATTCTCCACACCTCGATGAACAGCTGTGTGTTTCTTGACAAAGAAAATGGGCGCAATTCCACAGGCTGCAGTGCTACACACAGCGCATGGAGGCAAGGCAGAGACTGCTTCTTGAGACACGATCCCTGAAAAGTGAGCACCAGGCTGGCTTTCTAAAAATGGCTGATTATCACGTCTCCAAAGGCTGCTGGGGACCCTGGACTCTGTCACCAGGTAAGGGGTGTGTGTGTGTGGCCTGCTTACAGCGAGGGCTAAGGTTGCACAGGAGTGGTCAAGCGCTGCTCAGTGAAGACAGGCCTGAGCCCACACTCGTGGAATGTAGGTGGGCGGCACCCAGCCAGGAGCAGAGTCTGTTTTGGACTCTGTTAGGTGCCAGGGAGGACGGGCCTGTGAGGCACCCATCCAACCTAGTCTAGGTTGGCTCTAATGTAACCACCCAACTGAACTCATCTAGTCGCATCCAAAGCCTGCATGTACGGCTTAAGGCCAGCCCCTTAGCACCGAGCACAGGGGTTGGCCTTTCCCATCTTTACAGCATGCCTGTTGAACTCATTCCCTACCATTAGAAGGCAATGCAGGCAATGTACAAATCATCTTCCTGGCATCTGCCCTTCAGTCCTAACTTTAAATACCACGTTCACCTCACAGGCAATCTGGGAGAATCTGAATGGAATCAGTGATGTCTTATTTTAAGATCTCACAGTGTGCTATGGAAACATTCATTTATCCCTCCCAAACTGCTTCACACAGCAGAAGAGTTGTAGATTTGGGAGTGATCTTACACATCAACTGGGCTGGCTCTGCATTGGGACCAAGAGATCAACTGATTAATCACAAACCAATTAATCACAAACCAAGAATTCCAATTCTTAATTAGGAATTAGGAAACTAGTGGGGAAAGTACCAGTATCAACTTGCCTGTTCTGGGAGAGAAAAGGGCATCCTCAGATTCTTGTCCTCTTTTACAAATTCTGAGGCTGCGTTGTCCGCCTATGGATTGTTAGTTACACCTTCCTGTAATTACACTTATCATCACCAAAGTCAGCTTTTCGCCTCCAAGACCTTTTCTGTGATACTGATTTTGCCATACCAGGTTGCTGCTGCACTTGCTGGGCACTTGTTGTTTTACCCCTTGGACGTCACCTTCACTCTTTTTTCCATGTCTTACCTTCTCCTTCAGGTCTCTACCTTCTTAGGGGTGTGTTCCTCCAGCTCTGCTTTCCTGGGCTAAAGAGCTCTTTCTTGCTCCCATTTCCAGAAGGGGCACCCTTCCAAGGCTGTTTCCCATCTACGTGTGGCACTAAAAGCTCAGTCCCTCTGCTCTACCACCACATTCGCCCCCAGGCTTTCAGTGACCTCTGCATTTGGGCATTTTCCGTTATTTCTTTCAAGTCCAGATCTACCTTAGCGCTCTGTATGTATGCCTGTGGTGGATGTATTGGGGTGGAGGAGAAGGAGAGGAAGCTTATCAATTCTGTCTGGATACTGGTAGGACTTCAGCTGTCTTCATTTCACATCACACTGTCACTAGCAGAGATCTGGCAATGTGTCCCAAAACTAGCACTGAAATGAAATCCAGCATCACTAGGCTTTCCACACGTGCCAAGTTCAGGTGCTCTGGAATCTAGCTGGCTGCCTCTAAGCAGTCTTATGGGTTATTTCCAAAATTAGGTTAAACCATATCTCTGCTGCACTTTGGACTTCTGATTAACCAGGAGAAAACACGCTTCTTCCCACTTCAGAACTGGGTTCTAGCCCTGCCCAACAAACACACTACTAGTCACATGTAGCTATTTAAATGAACTAAAATTACATAGAAATAGTCACTAGGTTCCATGAGTCACATTTCAAATGCTCCATGGCTACATATGGCTAGTGGCGTCCATAATGGACAGCACAGATGAAGGGTTTTCTGTCATTGCTCATAGTTCTACCAGACAGCACTGCTCTAGCTCAACCCCAGCGATCTGACAGCGTTCCCAGCAGCACTACGCCTCCCAAAGCCCAAATTCTTAACACCAGAATCCAAGTTTTAAGGGGATTCCAAATTAAAATATGAACAGGCATGGTTATTACTTAAATGTAGCTGGTTAGTCTATAAAAGCTGAATAATTTTCTTTAAAGAACAGGTGTTAGAAAGTTAACCTTCGAAAGGCAAAGTGGAATTGCACCAAGCATCACTATGTACTAAACACTGTCCTAGGTGGTCTCCTGTAACTAGCAGAGTTGACAGATAAAGGCAGGTTTACCTAACTCTTTCCACTTTAAACCCTGCTCCCCAATTTAAAATTTTTGTCAATTCACCTAGCAGGGGAGGTGTGTATCAGGCATATTGAGGGGAACTAGCTCTTGACACTTTCATCATTCATTTTAACAGCTGGCTGAAAGCAAGGCCAGGTTTAGAACAGTGACCAGCAAAGGCAGCACTTATTTCTGTTTTTTTCAAGCTTTTAAAGAAACCTCTCTCAGTCCTCTTTAGTCTCTTGGTTACCACATTAAAAATGAGTTTTTCCATGCCATCTTCTATGCTTAAATTTTCAACCAAGGGGGCAAAAGATATACATTAAGAATATATTGATTATCCAGTATAGAATGTATTAGAATCCTGCATACATACAAAATGCTACAACCTAGCATTTCCCACCACTTATTCATCCCTTTATGAAGTAACACTGGGTACCTACCACGTGCCAGGCTCTATGGCAGATGCTGGGACTCAAAAGATTAATGAGAGAGGCAGTCCTAGTCCTGATGTGGGGGACAGGGGAGGTGAGGGAGTATGCACCAAACAAGTGCTTTGTGGCTATCGTTGCCCCTTTGAAGCTCCTCACTAATATTCATAGTATTACCATAAGCCACATATTCATCTGGTTGAAACTCCCAGAGGAATCTACCTCCAGAGAAGGACGTGTAGCAGGACTATGGAATTTTGGCAGGCTTAGTCAGAGACTGCCTGGGGGGAACTGATCCAGAAGGGAGAACATTCACTGAAATACACACCATGCTTGAACACGCCAATGAGAAGGGACTTATCAGCCTCAGCATCCCACCAGTCCACTGGGATTTCCATGTAGTCGATGTCAGGCAGAGGTACATCCAGCTCCCTATAGAAGGAAGGGCAGAGGCTCAGAGTTCCTTCAACACACACATAAGACAACACAAAAGCTATTGGCCCAGCCCTGGTATTAACCAAAATTCTTGCTGCATGCTAAGATGCTGAGAAGTAACAACAAATAGAATTCAGAAGGCTGTGGGCCAATGTTTCTCTACAAGGGCTTTGCATGAGAATCACTTCAGGAGTGACTTAAGCCCATGAACTTGAATCCAGCCTCCCTTCAGACTGACTGATATGATAGTCCTGGAGGACCTATTCCCACATGGTCTAGCGTAGGGTGTCGGGAACTATGTATAAGGTAGTTCTGATGTGCAACTTCAGTTGAGAACCACAGCAAAAGCCACCAATACCTGGGTCATCTGAAGGCAGAACTTCCCCAAAAGTCTGAATTCATAGATGCTGAATGCCTGGAATAGCATCCAAATCATCTTGGCTCAACACAGTGCCTCAAATCTCAAGCATTATTTGAGAACAAGACAGTCTGCACTGGTACAGTTGGAAAAACAAAGAGAGCCTTTCATGGATAAATGCTATAATAGTATAAACTCCTGACATTGGTCTGCTGGGTCAACACTGATCACAAATTGCAGTGCTCCTAGCCAAAGGGATGAACACAGCTTGCTTTGGGGCGCAGATACACAAAGATTAGCAGGCCTGTTCTATTAGTCCTCTGAGTTTCTGTCCATGTTTTGAGAGCTCAGGTGGACCCTGAGCTCACTGTCTTTATTCAAATGAGCACAGTTCTTGTTCTTTGAACTTTATGGCTTGGGAGAGAATCTACCTGGATGGTTCTCTCCCCCTACCCCAGCGGCCTGGGATGGTTTCTCTGTAGCATTTGAAGCTTCTTCTTCCATAGGCTCTTACTGTGACACAGGATTGACGGCCCATTGCCACATCCACATCCCTCTGTAGGGACAGTGTTCCCTGGTCCCCACTGCTCTTCCTGCATGGTGCCATAACTGAATGGCATTTATGGAATTAACTTTTGTTCATGTCTCATGGCAGCGTATCTTTAAGAAGCTACAACTTCTCTACAGGAACAGGATCAGTGAGAGATGGAGGAAAGTGGAGGAAAAGAGGAAAGAAGGAAGGAGAAAGCAACGGATTCAGCCTCTCCATGACCTACCTAGATACCACCTGTCACTTCCCGTATGTCTAAGGAAGCAGTGACAGAGGGCGAGTCAGTTCAGATTACTTCTGCCAGGTAACACCAGATATAAACAATCAGGGTGAATTCCACTGCATCTGTCTAACTCAAATTGAATTTTTCTACTGAAATACACATCTTCCCTATCCCTGATGGAAATCATGACAGTGACTCCAGAAGGCTATCAAATGATGAAAGTCACTGGGAGGCTGCCCATGGTAGGGTTGTCTATGACTCTCTTCCCTTCTTTTAGTGCTCCTATGACCATTAAAGCCATTAGCACTGCCCACTGGAGAAAGAGAAAGAAGAAACCCCAGCTCCAGGCAATTTCAAAGCAAAGTCCAAATATCAAGACCTCGAGGTGTTCTCTGGGAATGACAGGCCTGCACCTGGCTAGCAAACTGCATATCTGGGGAAGGCAAAGGAGGCTGCCTCATTCTCTGAAATCTTGAGAAACTCTCATAGGACTTTTATAGCTTTGGAAACACTAATTTACAAAACTTACGTGCAAGAAATAAAATAGGCCACAAGGTATTATTAATGTGATTAGCAAGTAAGGGTACAAAGGCCAAGAATGGGATTCTGGGTAAAGCGTCCAGTGTGTACCTGCCAGAGCAAGCCTATCAAACACAGATGAGACTTGTTCTATAATCATTAGTTAAGGTACAGAAATTACTGTCTTAAAAACAATTTTAAGGCCAGGAGTGGTGTCATGCACCTGTGTAGTCCTAGCTACTTGGGAGGCTGAGGCAGGAGGATTGCTTGAGCCCTGGAATTTGAATCCAACCTGGACAATGAGTGAGACCCCATCTCTCAAAAAAAAAAAAAAAAAAAAAATAAATAAATAAAATAAATAAATTTAACAAAAAAGCACTTTTATAACACTACTGAGGGAGAAAAAAAAGGAACTAAAAAATTCACCAAAAGCCGTGTTTCTAATTTGTTTTCTCCTTTATTTTATTTGTAGAAAACCTGGCTTAATTGTCCTTTCTCTACTTGCCTGCTTGACCATCTAGGTAACTGATCGGGCAGGGTGGGAACACAGGCCTCTTCACGCACAGGACAGTTTCGCCAGCTCCTTGAACAGCACTCTATGTTAATTCTTTGACAGTGAGAGGTGAGGCTCTATTTACCTGGCAGGAGTTCCTTCAAACGCTTTATCAGCTGCTTCCCCCAGTATTTCAGCCTTCAGGTAGTACAGCATCCGGACTCGCAGAAGTACCCTGCGAGAGGCGAACATGTCAAC
The DNA here is from genome assembly GCA_963573935.1 of Arctocebus calabarensis. NCBI lineage: Eukaryota > Metazoa > Chordata > Mammalia > Primates > Lorisidae > Arctocebus > Arctocebus calabarensis. The sequence continues at coordinate 29,107 of CAUYON010103646.1, forward strand.
AAGAACAAATTAGAACCCACGAGGTTAGTCGTATGAAGATATATATAGGAAAGCACCAGAGCTCTCATGATTGGAGAGAGCCCTTACGTCTCTAGTATACTACTTTTTTTTTTTTAAATTTATTATCTTTTTTTTACATGGAGTCTCATTAGGTCGCCCTCAGTAGAGTGCTATGACATAACAGCTCACACAACCTCAAACTCTTGGGCTTAAGCGATTCTCTTATCTCAGCATTCCAAGTAGCTGAGACTATAGAAGCCCGCCTCAACACCCTGCTATTTTTTTTGTTATTGTTGTTGTAATTTTCATTGTTGTTTGGCAGGCCTGGGCTGTGTTCAAATCACACCCTTTTATACCACTTCGGTATATGTGGCTGGTGCCCTAGCCACTTGAGCTACAGGCACTGAGCCTTATGTACCACTTCTTTTTTTTTTTTTTTTTTTTGAGACAGAGCCTCAAGCTGTCACCCTGGATAGAGTGCTGTGACATCAAGCGAGTCTCCTGCCTCCGCCTCCCAAGTAGCTGGGACTAAGGCGCCCGCCACAACGCCCAGCCATTTTTTGGTTGCAG
>CAUYON010103648.1:0-14241 GCA_963573935.1 Arctocebus calabarensis
CAAAGACATCTGTACCAGAATGTTTATTGCAGCCCAATTCATAATTTCTAAGTCATGGAAGAAGCCCAAGTGCCCATCAACCCACAAATGGATTAATAAATTGTGGTACATGTATACCATGGAATACTATGCAGCCTTAAAGAAAGATGGAGACTCCTTCCTGGATATCTAGTCATGATCAAAACTCTTCCCTCTAATTCACCTTCCCTAACCCCAACTTGGGAAGTCCCCATTCCTGTTATCTTGTCTTCTTCTATAGCTGTTAAAGTTATAAGAGTTGATTCCTGCATACATCATTCATGAGTAAAATCCTGGAACCCTCCATCTTCAACGAGGCAGACAGTGAAGACAGCCAACCACAGACCACCTACACTTGTGAGCCAAAAGAAAGTTTGAAGTTATTATTCAGGAAACAACAAAAAAAAAATTCCCAATATGGTTTTCTTTTAGTATCACTGAATAAGTGCTTCTGACCTGATGCTGCTCTACCTTTGCCTATTACTGATTATACTAATCAGATTTGTGTTTTCCAGAAATGTCATCAAGCCACACGCAATAAAGATGGTTCCAGTCCATGAATCCCTGTATCACTCTCCCTCCGGAGAAACCCCAACTGCCCCCTTCTATCATCGCCCGACTCAGCAGGAAGCGGTTAGATCGAGTTTTCGCCCCTTTTCTCCAACAGCAGTTGGGGTTTCTACTCGGAGAGGGAGAATTGATGCAGGACATTTGGCGCCCCAGCCAGCTCAGCGGGGCAGGCGGACCTGCCACCTCCTCTTTGGAAGTGTCGGTGCTGCGGCAGCCAGCTGAAGAACCAGCAGGCTTGATGACAGGCAAGGAGGGGGACCTCCAACCCCCACCAGAGGCTCCAATAGCCAAAAAGGCCGGACAACTGCTGAGGAGTCACCTGTGCCTCGGTGTCTCCTTCACTTTGCACTTGGGACTAAATGTGGAACCACCATTTCATATGCCTAGGTCAGTTTCATGTGAATTTCCTAGACCTCAATTCCATGAATGGACTGTGTCCATTCATTGATGCATTCATTCACTTTGCCCTGGAGGGGACTGTGTTCGTTCATTGATACATTCATTCACCTTCCAAAAAAATTAATTAATTTAAAAAAAAAGAAAGAAAGAAAAATGGAGACTTTACCTCTTTCATGTTTACGTGGATGGAGCTGGAACATATTCTTCTTAGCAAAGTATCTCAAGAATGGAAGAAAGAGTATCCAATTTACTCAGCCCTACTATGAAGCTAATTTAAAGGTTTCATATGAAGCCTATAACCCAACTATAGCACAAAAATATGAGAACGGAGGGGAGGGGTGAGGTTGGGGTAGAGGGAGGGTAATTGGTGGGGCCACACCTATGGTGCATCTTAGAATGGTACAGGCGAAACTTACCAAATGCAGAATACAAATGTCTTCATACAATAACTAAGAGAATGCCGTGAAGGGTATGCTAAACAGTTTGATGAAAACATTTCAGATTGTATATGAAACTAGGACATTGTACCCCTTGATTGCATTAATGTACGCAGCTATGATTTAATAAAAAAAAGAAAAGAAAAAAAACAACCCACTCATAATCCTATATCCTAACACAAGTCTTTTCATTTGTGTTTTTCCCTTCCTCATCCAATTGCAAAGCTGTTTTCCTCTACTAAATGGAAAGCTGTTTTGTACAGCTGACGGCTCCTATGTTTACGCAGTTTTTGTAATCTGCCTTTTTGCATCAAACATGACTTTACTGAAAATGTTAAAAAAAAGAAAAAAGAAAAAATGAACAGAATTAAACTGATAGAGAGAGGCTCAGGGTTGAGAACTTCAGAGTAGGAGCTCTGGGAAGTTCCTCCGAAGGTCTGAGGACTGAACTAAGTAAGGCCTAAATGACTACAGACGCCAAGCATGTGAAAATCTTAGGGCAACAAGTGTGAAATACATGAGTGAGGACTAAGCTTGGCATTTCTGTTTGTGGACGGAAAGAAGGCTGATATGTGTGAGAAGAGGACGTGGGAAATGCAGAGAGGATGGCAGCGTGGTGGTGGCATTGTCACTTTGAGCAAGCTCCTGGCTTTCACATGACTTGAGGAGCATTTTGTGTCTTGTTCTGCTCACTTCATTCTCGAATTTGCCAGTCCATTGCACAGAACCAAGGGAGAGTTAATTTATTCTCCCATAGCCTGAGAGCCCTCCTATGCCAGTCGGAAAGGCACAGACTGTTTCCAAGAGAGAAGCAGAACCTGTGAGCCAAAGAGCTTAGAAATCTCAGGGGAATTTCACGCACATGCGGGTGAAGACAGAGTGGAAACGTGTCTTTTACTTTTCCTTCTCCAGAACTGAAATGAATATTGCAAGAGACACAGTGACTAATATCTCAGTTTAATTCCATTTGGTTTTTCCTGCCTTGAGCAAAGTGCTAAACATCTGATTATCTGTGCTGACTCTTTGGGGAGAGACAGCGTGCTGTGATAAAGAGAACTTGGCGGTGGCATCTTGTTCCATGATTTGCTTCTCAGTTCTCTAACTTAATCGCTGTACGACCTAAGTAATTTACTTACCCTCTCGGAGCAGAGGCCTCCACTATTTCTTTGTGTATAAAACAGGGAGATACTATTTACGCCACAAAGCTACTCTGCTACAACCCTGTGTTAGAGTTTGAGAGGAGAAGCACCTGCCAAGGTCAAGGGTGATGACTTCTGCAGTACTAGTGGTAATATAAGTCTCTAGCTCACGATTCACCATGTTAATTCCTAAGGACCTACTCCAGAGAGCTGCTTGTCTTTGTAAATAAAGTTTTATTGGATCACAGCCATGCGCATTTGTTTTCCTATTTTCTGTGGCTGCTTTCACGGTATAACAGCAGAGTTGAGTAACTACAACGCACAGTGTATGGCCCACAGAGCCTTAAATTTTACTACCTGGCCCTACACAGAAAAAGTTTGCCAGCCCCTGTTCTAGAATCCAAATATTGCTGCTCTTTCCAATACTTCTACATGCCTAAAATTTCACTCCGTGTAATAAATTCTCTTGTATTCCCCGCTGTGACTTGCCCATAGCAGACAGTTCCTACATAGTGATTTAATTGCATTAAATTAAATTAAATATATATATTTAACATGAGTTAGATTAGCTGTTGCTGTTGTTCAGCCTTTTATTTTCCCAAAGAGCCTTTTCCTCAGTTGCATGTTCATTTTTTTTTTTCAAATCACTTTTGGCTTCTTTATCTGTGCAAGGCTGATAGACATTATCGTTGTGCAGCTCCCCAAGTCACACTTGCCTTTCGGGGGATCTAGTGTCCATGGTGCGGGCACAGACCCTGCCAGCCAGCTGCTTCCCAAGCATCGTAGATTAGCTCTTCTTTGATCACACTGGAAGGTGTCACTGAAAACTTGTAAAAAGTCCCCAAGAAGGAAATATAAATGATGGACTGGACCACAGGGATCAAGAGATGGGATCTAAATAAAGCGGCCTAGACTAGGGTGCCCCACAGTGGCCCCTCTCTGACTTCATCATCCACCGCCCTGGCCCCGCCTGCTCTGGTTCAGAGGCAATGGTCCATTTGCTGTTCCTCAGTCCCCCTCACACCTTTGCTCTGGCTGTTCCCCTCCCAGCAGCACCCTTCCCTGAGACAGCCACGTGCTTTTCACTCAGATGTCATCCTCTCAACACATTCCCTCCGACCACAGTAAATACTGCCACCCACCCACAAGCTTCCCTGAGGGCTCCCAGGGTCCTGCTCCACTCCATCTCAGTTACTCTGCTATTTACTTATTATGCTCATTGTTTTTCATCCGTTCCCTCTTATCCATGTAAGCTTCCCAAGAGAACTATGGTGTGCTTTCTTCACTGCTATACTCCAATCAAGCCAAGAATTTAAGTATTTATTTGTTAAGCGCACATAGCACTTAACCTGTACCTGACACTGTTCTAAACTTTTAAAAATAGTGACTCATTGAATGGTAGGTACTCAATAATTTGTAAAAATGGGTTAAAAAAAAGAAAAAGTGGGTAGGGCAGCACCTGTGGCTCAAAAGAGTAGGGCGCCAGCCCCATATACCAGAGGTGGGGGGTTCAAACCTGGCCCTGGCAAAAAACTGCAAAAAAAAAAAAAAGTGGATAGAGCAAGGGTGTGGCTCTGAGGTCAGACTGAGTGGTGGTCCGGCCCTCTCTCTGACATAGTTCTGCCGTGTGACCTCGGGAAAGCCTCTGAACATCCTTTCTTTCCCACTGGAAAACAGAAATGAGAGTTCTCACTTATAACTTTTAGAGAGGATTAACTAAGATGTTGGTGATAAGGTCTAGGCACAGAGGAAGAGCTACAGGTGGTAGCAAAGGGATGGAGATGAGGCTGTGACACCAGGCAGAGTCTGTGAAGTACCAGGCTGACCATGGTACATCCCTGTCTAAAGCCCATCATAAAAAGGACTGTAGACATGGGCGGTGCTTGTGGCTCAAAGGAGTAAGGTGCCAGCCCCATATGCCGGAGGTGGCGAGTTCAAACACAGCCCCAACCAAAATCTGCCAAAAAAAGAGAAAAAAGGACTGTAGATATCTTTGAAAGCAGTTGTTGGTAGTCATGTTGCCACAGTTGGTATAATTCAAAACACCTGAATACTTTATCTGTTCTCAATGTAATGAAATTAAACATATGCCTTTATTTTCAAATTAGGTGGATTTTTCTGTCTTCTCACGTACCTGAGGAGCCCACACATTTCCCTCTTGTAGCATCAGTCAATGCCATGGGAAGGTCTGCATTATCTTTCTTAGAATGTACTCCAGCTCTTTACCAGTTCATGATCAAGTACAGTGCGTGGTCCCCCGGTTCATTTTAGTGAGCTTACCATGACTGTGATAAAGCTCACAATTTAATTTGAGTAGGGAAGATTGGAAAGTTCTCTATTCCTAGTTCTCAAAGCTTCTCAGATATGCTTATTTCCTTAACTTAAAGTCCTGCCAACTTCTCAGTGACTCTGTTCAACTCAACAAAGCATATAGTACAAGTTACAGAAAATGCTTTCTTTTCTCCCACAGAATTAAAAAAAAGAATTCAAGACAAGCAAGAAGGAGGGAGAGGGTCACTATTCCTTTGTGATCCTTTTCAAAGCTTCGAAACTCAATCAGGGACCTCAAATCTTGAGTCTTACTTCATCTGGGTGCTGCTTTGCAAAAAATTGGTCCTTTATCTGGCAGTAAAATATTGTCTAACTTCCCCTAATGAGTGTGATTTGCAGACTGTAATTTCTATGCAGCTATGTTGCCAGGGCAGGTTTGGACAGAAATATGCAAACAATAAAGCAGGACAGGGCAAGCAGAGTTGGGTCATAAAATGCACGTCCCCTGTGTGTTGTGAGGCAAGACGCCAACGGCCTTGTGCCCTCAGCCACCTGTGTACGATTCCAGCTGATCATCTGTGACTCACTGGAGGCTGATTAGATTGTTTCTGTCCCGAGGCCAGTTTATTATAACGTTTGGTTGTGAATTTCATTAAGTTTTACAGTTCTCCACATGTGTGTTTGTAACAAGCATTATCTACCCTTGTGGGACGACATTGTGTTTCCATAAAACAAAAAATTAAACCAAATTCTAAGCTTACAAAGGTTTAAAAAACAAAAGTGGGAAAACAATAAGTGGAAAATAAATTGTCAACATAAACCACCCGTGAAAAGTAAATCAGTGTCAGTGGAGAGGCTCAGAGGAGCTATTTTTGGCTTTACTCAAAATTCAATATGAGATAGAATATGGGGATGCCATGGAGTCATGGAAACCAAGAATGGCTGGTTTCAATGCTTTGAAATCAACTATTCAAATTTGGTCTAGATGTGAAATTTTACCTGAGCAACAGAAAAGAGGTATCTCTATTTTCACTACAGACAATGGTAGATCCAAGTTGTAGACTGTAGGGAATGTTGAGGGAACCTCAGAGACTGACCACTTCATCCAGGTTTCCTCCTTTCTCAGAATAACATAGACTCTAGAAGGTGAATAGATGCATCAAATGCCATGTTCACATCTCTGTCTTGTGGTACAAAAGTGGTCAGCATCACACCTTTTAAGAACCCCATAGAACCATAGCATTTTATATCTAGGTGAATCACTTAGTCCAAGAGTTGATAAAGGTTTGCTGGCATGGACCAGTGATGGCAGAGTAAATCTTTTCAGCTTTGCAAGCCATATGGTCTCTGTCGCAACCACTCAACTCTGCAGCTGTAGCACAAAGACACTCAGAGACAATACAAAACCGGATGAGTGTGGCTATGTTCCAGCTGAGCTTTTTTTATGTCACTGAAATTTGAATTTCATAGCATTTTCATGTGTCACAGAATAGATCCTTTTGTTTTTTTACAACCACTCAACAATGTTTAAAACATCCTTAGCTGGCAGGTGGTACAAAAACAGACAGTGGGATAGATTTGGCCCACAGGCTATAGCCTCCTTGACCCTTGTTTAGCCCATTAACAAACCCCCCAGGGTGAAAGCGGGAGACTGCTCTATGCAACCTGGAGAGCTTTGCTCATTTGCCTCAGCAGGAGTACATCTCAAAGAGGCTTGAACAGAAACATTCAAAAAGCTATAAAGCAATGACCATTTTCTCATTGACATTTTGATATTTAATAATATACTCAACCTATATCATCATTTTTGTGGAGGTCATTAAGCTTACCTAATTTTGGCTTTTCAAAAGGGTAGTTAATAGAACTATAATAGCATGTGACCCAGCAATCCAAACTCTGGGTATATATCCAAAGGAAATGAAATCACTATGCCAGACACCTTCAAGCCCATGTTGATTGTGGCGTTATTCACAGTAGCTTAGATAAGTGTCCAGCAATAGATGAATGGATAAAGAAAGTGCAACATCCTGTATATACATAATGGAATATTATTCAGCCATAAAAAGAAGGAAGTCATTTGTGACAACATAGATGAACCTGGAAGACGTTATGTTAAATAAAACAATCCAGGTGCAAAAAGAGAAATACTGCATGAACTCACTCCTAAGCAGAATCTGAAAAAATTGAACTAGAAGCAGAAAAAGAGTGGTGGTTACCAGGAGGTTGGAGTGGGGGGGGGTGATTGGGGAGATGTTGGTCAAAAGTTACAAAATTTCAGTTAGACAGGATTAATACATACAGGAGATTTATTGTCTAACATGGTGATCATAGTTAATAACAATGTATTGTATACTTGGAAATTGCTAAGAGAAAGAAGGTTAGGCTAGGTGCAGTGACTCATGCCTGTAATCCTAACTCTCTGGGAGGCTGAGGAGGGTGGATTGCCTGAGCTCAGAAGTTCCAGATCAGCCTGAGCAAGAGCGAGACCTCATCTCTACTAAAAATTTAAAAAACTAGGCAGACATTGTGGTGGGCTCTTATAGTCCCAGCTACTTGGGAGGCTAAGGAAAGAGGATGGCTCAAGCCTGAGGGATTTGAGGTTGCTGTGAGCTATGATGCCATGGCACTCTACCCAGGGCAGTAGAGTGAGACTCTGTTGCAAAAAAAAAAAAAAAAAAAAAAATTGCTTCAAGAGTAGATTTTAAATATCACCACAAAAAATAATTATGTGAGGTACTGGATTATGTTAATTAGCTTGATTGAGTAATTCCACAATGTATAACAACATCAAAACATCATGTCGTACATCATAAATATATACCATTTTTATTTATCAATTAAAAAAATGAATACAAATAAATGAATAGTTAATAAACATTGTTTCCTGATTGATCTTTTGGCAGGATAAATTTCTCTGCACTTATGTGGTCCAAAACTTTATTTTATAAATTTAAAAAACAGAGATACAGTTATTACTTGAAATCAGGCCATGCCAAATTCTATGATCCTCCACCCCCTCCCAAGGAAGAGCATTTTCTCCTCACCCTGTGATCTCAGGTTTGTCCAAGTGGTTCTCTTTAGCCAATTAAGGCAGAGAGGCTGATTGGGTGAAGAGACATCAGCACTGGCCTTACTGTTTCCACTTGCCCCTCCAGGAGCTTCTTATCTCCTCCGTGAGAAGAATATGCCTCAGGAAACTGCTGCCCCTTCACCCTGAACCCAGCATAAAAGACCCTTGGAGCAGATTTGCCTTTGACCAGCAACCTGACACAGGGCCACCCAGCTGACCTGCAGACCCACCCCCAGAAGCCAAGCTGTGCCTCCAGTACACAATCTGGTAAGCAGAAAAAAGTGCTTGCTGTTGTATGCCATTGTGATTTCAGGTGGCTTGTTGTGCAGCATACCCACAATTTCCAGAACAAGGTAGACGATTTGGTGTTCATGAAGTGAAATTGTTGATGACCCCTAATTCTTAGGGGAGACTCTGAGCTGCCCTGGGGTGCCCGCCCACACCCGCCTTCTGCCACTCTTTCATTTTCTTCCTACGTTGTCCCCCATCCCGCCTTGAATAGTTATTGCTATATTTATTTTTCTTTCTTTCTCTCTTTGTTTTCATTCCCAACAAAGTGTGACCCACTGTGAGAAGGAATTCTCATTTTATTTATATTGAAAATGGATTTGAGAGCAAAAGAGCATGTTTCGTCTAAGTGGGGAAGACAGTGTTGTAAAGAAAGGAACAATATAAATGTGAAAAACTAAAGAAATTTTCAAGTAGCATCAGCTCAGAAGGAACCCAAGGGGGGGAATGTTTCCACTGAATTGTGTAGATATCTGGAAATTTTTGAGATCATATGCATATATTTTAATCGGGAAGAACCAGCTAACTGTATTTTCTTGGATATTTGTTATAAATTGGGCTCTATCTAATGGTTGGCTTAAATTAGGTCAATAATTGGCGTACTGACTATATAACTTGAGAAGGACAACTTAAAAAGAAAAGAAAATTGATTCAAAGAAGACAGTATTTTCCTCTGTTGCTGTTGACAACTGTCCCTGGCTTGGTTGTTTGAGGGGAGGGCCTTGTTAGTGAACCGTGTTGTTTGTCTCCCCCTAAGTTCTTCGCAATTAAAATTTTAAAAACTAAACCTGTTCACTTTTGATCGCTACCATTTTTGTCTTTCCAAAAGCATACATAAAGATCTCCTTCTAGACCTGAGATAAAGACAAAAAAAAAAAAAAAAAAACTATTAAAAAGCCAGAAGAGCGTCTGTCGGGAAGAGTAAAACTTCTAGCACAGTGAGATGAGCACTGTGAGAAGTGAGGCAAGAGCAGACTCTAAAGGGAACTCTGTCCCGAGTCATAACTACATTCGCAGCGCCGTCTTGTGGAAATAAGACGTCGGTTGTGCCACGTGGTCTCCTCGTCATCAGCAGGAAAGAGAAGACCAGGTGGCACAACCGAATCCAATATTGGGGAAAGCATGTGAAACTAGAGGTGGTTTGCAAACCTTGCTTTTGAAAATGTTTCACTTTTCCTGTGAAGGATCAGCAAAATAAAGATGTGGTAAGCAACCTAATCATCACACCTCGCATCCGAATGAGTACAAGGCAAGGTCTCATTGTGGACGATGCCTGGCACGAAGCCACCAGGTTACAAGGTGCCCAAAGTGAAGCTGAAGTGGAGCCTGCAGACCCCTGGCCGAGCCACCTCCTTAGTATGTTGTTCCACCAACAGGGCATGGGGGAGCTCACCTTTTCCCAATTCACTCAGACCATATAAAAATGTGAGCAAGTCAAGCACCTGCCACAGGGGGTGCCATTTTTTAATTTACACAAAGGGACCAAACTGTATATTGGTGTTTCTCAACCTTTTTGATTTCATGGCACACTTGAACCTATAGTTAAACTTTCATGGCACACTTATGTTCATTAACGAGAGAGAGAGAGAGAGAGAAAACAACAATATACTTAACTGTGCTTTGAACTTCTTTCAAAAATAATTGAATTAATGACCTTTAAAAATTTTTGTGGCACCTCTAAGCTCCTTTCACAGCACACCAGGGTGCCAGAGCACACTGGTGAAAATCACTGCTATATAGGCTAGAAGGCAACAGCCCTGTGGCAAAGCAAAGCTATTGCCGAATACTGCATATAAACGGTAAAAGGTATTTTCTTTAGAAGCCTCACTAGTAGTATGAACAAATAGCCATGTCAAAATATAGCGAAAGTTTTCATGAAATAGGCTCTAATTCTGAATGTTATCCAAGAATGTCTGGGCGTGCAATAGCATTCTTGCTTTTAGTCTATATTTTTTCACTCTGTACATATCACATTTTTGCTAACTGAGAAAAGACTGGGCCCAGGACTAGTGATTGCCAAAATGTCCTTTGATGGTCAACACCTCAAATTACTCAGTTGGTGATTATAAGTATCTCCTTGAAGCCCTGCCCAGACGAGTTCTTGGGAAGGGGCCATCCAAAGAAGTCACAAACACAAAGTGATATTTCTTACACGCTTACATGTTTTTCACAGCCCCGTTCACGTTTAATCAACCTCCTCAAAACCATATCCATTATTCAATGTTTAAATAAGCGCATTAGAATGGTTTCACACTCAAGGAGTGTTTGAAATGTGACATCTTTAAATGGGTGACATATTTCTTAAGGACCATTTTACTTAAAATAAGGGCTAGCCATACTACATCTTTTGAGCGAGCAATTCTTTGCGGCCTCCTGGCTATGACTTCTCCCATAACACTGGACTTTATTTAGTTCTCAGCTCCGGCACATCCCTTTTTGCCCTCAAGCCTCTGGACCTCTCTTCCTTCTCCCTATGATCCCCTTTCCTTCTCTTTTCACCAGGTTATTTCATGTTCACCTTTCACCCCCAGCTCAAGTGTCACTTCCTCAGTGAAAGCTTTCGTGACTTCCCTGAATAAACCTAACACCCTGCTCTCATCCGGTAGAACCATGTATTTCTTGGGTTTAGTGCTTGTTGCAATATTTACTTTAACATCGTTTCTGGGTTGCTGTTCGATAAATGCCTTTGTCTTCCCCATAAGATCTGCTCCGTATCCTCAGAACCTCATCCAGGGCCCACACCAGGGAAATAGTTAGCAACTATTTCCAACTGTCATGGACCCTCAACACCCCATTCACATGTTAAAGCCGTAACTTCCCAATGTGATGGTATTTGGAGGTGGAAACTTTGGGAGGTATTTAGGTTTAGATGAGGTCACCAATGTATGGACCCCGTGCTGGGATGAGTGTCCTTATCAGGAGAAGAGAGCCCAGACGTGCACTCTCTTGCCACACGAGGACTTAGTGAGAAGGTGGCCTTCTCACCTCACCAGGAATCAACTCTGCCAAATCTTGATCTTGGACTTCCCGGTCTTCGGAACTGAGAGAAATAAATGTCTGTGGTTCAAACCACCCAGTTTACAGTCTTTTTTATAGCAGCCAAAGCTGCTGCCTAAGCTAGCAACTATATATGGATGGATAATTGGGTGGATGAGCTGAAGAGAGGGAGAAGGGAAACTTATCTGACCAGTAATGAAAACAGAAAAAGCCTAGAACATTTCTAGTACCAACATTCCACTTAGCCTCAACCAATATCACCCTACAGTCAGAGAGAAGGCCCCAGAATATTGTCACACAAGTGAAAGACAATTGCCAAGCATCATATACCACATCCATCCCATTCTCCCCTGAGGAAGGTCTAATCTAATGGCACAAATGTGCACAATGATCTAGAACAAGAACCAGAGGACATCAAACCATTAACAACAGCTATCTTGGGCTGGGAGAAATCTGGATGGTTTCTTTCCTTCCTCTGCCTCCCCCCCCATTTTCTCATTTTCCACAATTAGCACATCCCACTTGTGCGTCCCATATGTTGTTTCCTCCCCCTCAGATGCTGTTTTTTTTCCTGACACTGGTTTGAGGCAGAATCAGCACCTCTCCACATTCTTCAGAAGGAATTGACTTTGGTGAGCAGTGTCAGTTCTGTGGAAGTGTTTATGTGAGAGAGGGGGGCTCTTTCATCTCAGAGCCCGCAGTGTTTATCTCCCAAAAAAGCCCCAATATAGGCTCCTTCTCTCTTTCTCTTTCTCTCTCTCTCTTTCTCCATGCAGACTCTCAGGCTCTCAGTCCCTCAGGGACCCTAGTCCTGACCCCAGCTCTTCATCTGGTGAATGGACAGTCAGTTTTTTCTTCTGCATAAAATCTTGTCCCAGTCCCACACTTTCTCTTCCCCCACAGCTGGCTAAATGCAACTTCTAAGGCCATATTTCCTCAATTAAAAAACAAATTCTCAAGCCAGTTTCAGAGAAGACGCAGTTTCACTCGTATTATCATTTTTCCACATGATACTCTACCAGTCCCTAGTCAAGGCCATTGCTCGCTTTAAAGCAGAAACATTTCAATTCAGAACAGAAGTGCCGGCCACAGCCTGATCTCAGATTTGGCTGATTTTCGGGAACATTATCCACTGCACATTGGTCTAGTTATCAAATTTCCCATCATGCTTTAGACACTGGTTTTTAATTTCACAGAGCTGGTAGAACTCTGAAAAACCCAATTCTTGGCAAGATGTTAGGGCATCTTAAGAAGTCTGGCACAAACACAAATAAATATACCTACCAGGGCCCCATTTTCTTAAAAAATGCCAACTGTTGTCTGAGACTTAAGGCCTGCATGAGACCCACTAGGAAGCCAAGTGCGCTCACTTCTTGGCAAGTGAACAGAAACCGAGAGGAAAATGGACAAGTTCTGAAGCAAATCTCAACAATTCCAATTCTAGTTACGCCAATTTTCATCTAAAGCTCCCATGTATAAGTGTTATCAAAAATCATTTTATTTTTATAAATAATAATAAGAGCTAACGTTGGTTAATTTCAATAACCAAAATTTTCTCTTACGGAACCATTGTAACATGCCAGGTTGTGTTCTAAAATCTCGGCATGGATTATCTCACCGAATTCTCCCAATAACCCAAAGAACACAAACACTATTTGTGTCCCCAATATATTGGGGAACTATTAATGAGGAATGAAATAACCTATTCAAATGTCATTATGATAAAATGTTTTTTATCTTCTGGGTAGATACCTAGTAATGGGATTGCAGGATCAAAAGGTTTACTTTTAGCTCCTTGACTATTCTCCAGACTTTTTTTCCAAAGAGGCCATATTACTTTGCAATCCCATCAGCAGTGGAAAAGCGTTCCCTTTTCTCCCCCTCCACACAGCATCTGCAGCTTTGAGTCTTTGTGATGTGGGCCATTTTCACTGGGGTTAGGTGATATCTCAAGGTGGTTTTGGTTGGCATTTCTCTGATGTTTATAGCAGCACAATTCACAATTGCCAAGATGTGAATCAACCCAAGTGCCCGTAAACAAATGAATGGATTAATAAACTATAGTATGTATATACCATGGAATACTATTCAGCCATAAAAGAGATAGAGACTTTACATCTTTTATATTAACCTGGATGGAGTTAAAGAACATTCCTCTTGGTAAAAGTATCTCTGGAATAGAAAAGCAAGTATCCAATGTACTGGGTATTAATACAAAACCAAGAGGTAAACAACTACATGCCCACATGAGAGAAAAACACAATTAAATGTAAGGGTATACTGCACACCCTCTGGGTGAAGTCAACAACTGAGACTTTACCTAACATAAACAATGTAACAATAGTTTCACCATGTGAGCATTTACTAAAATAAATAAATAAACAAACTATTCAAATTCCCACAAAAGCGATGGAAGCTATACTTGAAACCTTGGCTGACACCAAATCCATGCTCTCAAAAGCTTCAAAATACCTCTGATTGCCTTACAAATTCAAATCCTCACTTTAGCATATGGCTAGAGAGAATTCTATGACATTCTTAGAACAGATATATTAATATTACGTATGTCAAAAAAAAAAAAAAGATTTTCTCCTGCTTTGGCCCAGCCATTTTTTAAAATGACCCTGTACAGTTAGCAGTGAAACACCTGTGTTCCCAAATGATTGGGATGAATGCCATCATCCATCTTCAGATGCTAACATTGTAACTACTAGAGCAGACATGGAGTAAAAAAGTAAACTCAGGGACTGTTAAAGTAAAATATATTGTATCATTCCACAGTCACGGTCCTCTGAAATTAAAACTATTATAGTACACATCTGGTAAAAATTGGCATATCCGGGGATAGGGAGCGATCTCCGAGCGAGACAGCAAGATGGACGCGGGATTCTTCCGCGGGACAAGTGCGGATCAGGATAATAGGTTCAGCAACAAACAGAAGAAACTACTGAAGCAGCTGAAGTTTGCAGAATGCCTAGAAAAAAAGGTGGACATGAGCAAAGTAAATTTGGAGGTTATAAAGCCTTGGATAACAAAGCGAGTAACAGAAATC
>CAUYON010103650.1:0-23170 GCA_963573935.1 Arctocebus calabarensis
CAATGTCTTTATATAGTGATCAAGAAAATGCCATGAAGGCTATCTGTAACAGTACGATCAAAACATTTCTGAATGTATATGAATCGTGCCCTATGATTGCACCAATGTACAGAATTATGATTCAATAAAATTATTAAAAAATAAATAAATAAAAAATAAATAAAATTAATGGAACAGTGGGGATTCAGTTAGCCATACACTTTTTTTTTAAAGTGTGTAATATAATACCTGAAAAAATACACAAGATTTACCACACAGAATAACCGTAATATACTCCTGTAATGTAATGGTTGACTGACAGATTGGCAGGACACTTGGGTGTGTATTTGTATTTTCTTGTCTTAAATTATGCATTCACCTAATAATTTAAACACATGATGAAATAAGCAGATGCCAATTATATTAAATTTTTAAAGGTTAAAAAATGCATATAATAATTATAAATAATGTTTAAAGATAATAGCAAGAAAGACTTTTTCCAAGAATCCAAAATATTAAAATGTAACTGGCTACAAATTACAATTTTTAAAGTTAAATACCCCATAAAAATGTCACAATTAGTGAGAAAATTTTTTGCCACATATGTTAGTACATAAAATGATTTTATAAATCAGTAATAAAGCTATCAAATAGAAAATAAATGGGCACAAAACATGAAAAGTCAGTTCACTAACAAAGAGCTTAGAAATGATAATAAACATTAGAAAACAAACAAAAGGCACATTTATCCTTTTAGTAGCCAAACAAGTAAAGTTAGTACTTTGTCAGGTGACATCTTTTTAACCTCTCCCACCATCACATTTCACACACCATACAAGGTTATGGAGGTTGAGAAACACATATTAAATATCTTAAAAGTATACATGAAATTATCAATAATCAATTTTAACAACCAATTTCAATATTCAGTCATAGATACAAGGGTAAAATAATTCCAAAAAGATCCTCTAAGTATTGTTAATAACAGTTAAAATGTCAAACTGTAAGTACATGGGTAGTACCTATATATATTAAAGTATGATTTTCTTATGATGAATTATGCCCTTCAGTAATTCATCATCAATTTGTTTACTCAAAGTGCTTGCCAGGTGTCAACTCCTGTGCTAAACACTGAGATACATCATTTAGAAGAGAGTTGCTTCTCAGTCAACTGAAGAAGCACCAATAAACACAAATTGAAGAAAATAATCAAATTTCGATAATATAAAGTAAAGCATACACATGCTGTGCTGAAGAGTACCAAGGTATAAATAAATGTTTTCTACAAGGACGATGAAGATGACCTGTTAGACCTGAGAATATCAAGGGGAAAGCATCTGGGGAGATTGTAAAACTGGTAGAATGTGTATATGACCTTGCTGTTTTTGAAATAAGAGCTTAAAATAGAATTAACATACATCCAGAAGGTGCAATATGACTCTCTCTGTGGTTGTTAAAATGACGATAAAGTTCACAAAAGATTAATGTATTTAGAATTGAATACAAACCATAAGACAAGGTACAGTTCTATTCTAGAATTTGAACTTTCTATTTAGTTTCTGTGCCATTAGGAAAAATAAGCTACATAGCCTCTCTGCTGGATTGCATAGAGTGACCAATACAGATTTTTTATCTCTATCTGACAATCCGACTACAGCCTGCTGACAAACTACATCATATAATTTACTTGGCGAAGGCCAACAAAAGACAGGAAGATTATAAGATGCTATGACTTGGAGTGTTAAAGGAAAAGAAGTACAATCAGACCAGTCAGAGAAAAAAACAATTGTCTCTCTTGGAGACTGAATGGCACAATGCATAGTGTCTGATTGATACCTAAGAACTCCAACAGTGCTAGTGAGTTGATGTCACATGAGTGACTGTATATTTTACATGAGACTTTTTATCTAAGATTTTTTTTTTTTCATGAGAAGTTGGGTTAGAATTCTCCAGGGATCAAATTTGGGCCATACTTAGTAGAGAAACTAGGAAGTGGGTTGTTTCTTCTGTTCAAGAAACCAACCTAGATGGGCAAAATGCTACCAATAGACAGAAGGTGAAGATACATCTGGATGGCAAAGGCTGAAGAAAGGACACAAGGACGCATGTGTGTACATTTGACAGATACTCACCCTCCTCAAAGGCTGATCTGACACCTCTCCGACATAGTGGAAAATTCCTGAATAACAACGACAAAACCTCAAAATATTCCAGCTTCCTTCATTTCAATGACCCTCACACACTTCTTATGTAGATGTTGAGTAAGTCCTTCTTTTCTTCTCTCAGAGTCCTTCTTTTTTTTTTTGGCTTAGATTGAAAAATACTCTCCTCTTCGAAGAGAAGAAAATGCCCAGCGATCCTTACTGCACCTGTAACCCAGTGTAAACAAAGCTTTAGTTCCTACATCTTTTTGATCAATAAAATGTTCATTTTCTTTTATACCTTCTTTAAATCAAACCATGAGCTATAGTTTTTAAAAAGTTTAATTTTCTTTTAGCTTTCACACCAGTTATATGGAACCTAATAATTCTAATCAAGTTTAAACTCTCTAAAAATATTAAATATGAAAACTGAATAAACACTGACATAAACATGTATACATATATACACATCCACAAATCCTTACAAAAAAAAAAAAATGTCAGCCCTGTGAGAAAGAGAGTTTTCATTAGTTTCCCTGCACTGCCAGTGCCTAGCATGTGGTCTAGTCAACAAAAGTTTGTTGAATGAAATTAACCGAGGTTTCTCCTAAAACATCCAGAATGTGTGACACATCTCTTCCTGGCAGGACACTATTAATAGAGGGACTTCACACAGCAAATGCAAGCAGTATAACCAGGCTCATTGTCCCCCCAATGATTCCCCAGTAATAAAAAATGAATAAATAAATACACCACAAAAGTCATTTAAAAAAAACAGGGACAACACAAAATTTCCCACACTTTATATTATTCTTATGATTAGTACTGTTTTGAAATGGTCACAAATGTATTGGGGTAAGGAAAAGGTAGAATGCACCTGTATTTTTAGCTTCCTTTCTATTTATCAGAGGAGGCACATGTAATAAATATGGCTTAACATATGACAACTTAATAAATTCAAGGGAATCAACTAAAATAGCATGAAATTCTGTAAGAAAATTCATCAGGTCAAGGGATAAAAATATAATATATGTTTACTTTTTAAAATTAAGTTAAAAATAGTTTTGAGAATCAGAGTAAGTCAAACTGTTCATTGATTTCTTTCCATCATAGGAGTTTTCTTTCACACTAGATGCTTCTTTATATTCTATATAGATTTGCATTTGGTGATTATTTGACTAATGTTTATCTCTACAGCTGGTGGTAAACCCCAAGGATAGCAACTATCTGTAGTAAACAATGAAATCCCAGGGCTTACCATAGTGCCCGCTGCACAGTGCAGATTTGATAAATATTTGGAGAATGAATAAACAAATGAATAGATTCAATGCAAATGAATAAATAAATGAATTCCTGCAAAACTATGGTGAAGGGAACACCAACATTGGTGTCCAGTGGCTCAGGAGTACTGGCTTATGCAGTCAGCTTATGTTAGGTGCACACTGTATGATCACATATTTCATAAATTGGTCAGGAACATAATGATTTGAATGGCAGATTTGAGTCCCTTATGAGTAAAATGTTCAACATGTAAGTCAGTTTTCATTTGAAACATTTGCATTAATACCATATGAAAATTATTTAAAAAAAAGACTCACAATGAATTGCAGAATGAAATGACAGCAAACATACTAGTTGGTATTTTTATTTCTGAACTGCTCGTGAACTACCTTTGGCTTCCACAATAAGCTTATAAATCAACTATTGCTTTGCATACTATTTTGTGATTGGGGCAAATGAGATACAATTTAAAAAATTTCTTGTATGTATCCAAAATAAGGAAAATTTTGGATGGTATACTACAACACATATTTTAGAGACAACAGTAAATTTAATTTCTATAAGGCAGAAAATAACATTATTAAGAAAGTGCTAAAATTCAGAAATAGATTTCTTTTTTAGAAATGTCAGATTGCTATGGGGACAAACAATTAAGTTAAATTGTTTGCATTTATTATGTAAAGTTCACATTGTAGTTGAGCCCTTCACCCAGGGGGTGTGCCATCTATCCTTACATTTTTGCCCAAAAGTGAGAGCTCACCCTCCCCTTTCCCTCTTCCTCCACTTGTGTTTAATTCACTTGTTCTCTCCTGGGGGCCTCAAAGAAAGTCGTATAATGTACTCAATACTAACAGGAAATAAGATTTCCTTATATGCTTTTTCAAGATCCAGTTTTTTTAAATTTTACCTTTTTTTAACTAAGCTGTTTCACAGTTTTTACTTTACAAAAAGCCTACGTTTTATCAAAATAAAAATTGATTATTATTAATTATTAATGAGCATTCAATCGCATTAGCAATTCTCATTCTGACTTACTAGAAACTTCTCAGCAAAAAATATTTTATTTTAAGATGATTCCTGAGGTGCTGCCATTTCTTCATTTTAATTCATTATCTTATGTCATTTTTACTGACCTTTTTTGCAGTTTACAAATGAAACATAAAATGAGATGTTGCTCTACTTATTTTTGAATGAGGAGAAAGCATTGGTTGTGATAAAAAAATCACTAGTATTTTTTAAAAATTAACAGGAAAATCTCAGTTCTTTTTCAACTTCTTACAGCAAATGGACTCATATAAATTGACTCAAAGTCCAAAACAATGAGTAATGTGCAGCTGGAATAATCCTCTATAAGATGAATGAAAGCTGACAACTTCAATTACAATTGGAGCTGTCTCTTTGTATATGGATGTGATTTAATAGAAATCTGACATTCAATAAAACTGACTTTCTTTTATGATTTATAATAGTGAGTCTGAGATTACCCGTATGCATTTTATGGGAAAAAATGGAGCAATATCCTTTTCCAGTGATATGCAAAATTTTCTATCAACCAAGAATCAGAGGATTTTTTATTATTAGATCAAAAAGAAATAGATGTGTGACCTTACTAAACTGAAATTTTACTACATACTCTGAGCTCTGCCCAAACCTTCTTTCTTATTTCTTGAAGCAACACAAAGACTCTGCTGACATTATGTTCAATCATTCTTTGTTATTTGATTTAATTGATTTAAACTCACATGTGTTTAATGTAGGGTAAGAAAGAAAGCTATCCAAGGGGACATTTTCCTGAAGGATAACGTCTGTATGTATAAACCAAATTTAAGTCATAAGTATTTTTTATCCAACTTTAGGATTCTCATTAGAGGAAAACATAAGTAGGAATACATCAGGAACAATAGTATAAGTAAATCAAGGCTTTTCAAGAGCATAATTTGTTTGTAAGCCAGGCTGAGGTTTCATTTGAAATATAGTTGAAGTGTATCAATATTCATTGGGTAAGTTATGACTTTAAGTCACTCCATGTTATCATCATATCCTCATTCTACATAAAAATTATTCTCTTGTGACTTTAGAAACCATGGTAGCAGAAAATGATGAATGTTCCAAGAAGTGTATTTGTTGCTTGTGCTTATTTGTCTCATTAACGTTTAAAATATTTTTATAGATGTATAGTATTAATTTGTACATATATTGTACATGTGATTTTTTTTACATGCATAGCATGTGTAATGGCTAAGTTCAGGTACTGAGGATATGTATTACCTCAAGTATTTATCATGTGTCTGTTGAAAAAATTTCAAGTCCTCTCTTTTGAAATACACAATCCATTGTTGTTGTAAACTTACTCTTCCATCAAACATTAGACCCTATTTCTGCCATCTACCTGTATGTTTGTGCCCGTTAACCAACCTCCTCTATTCATCCTTCTACCCTCTCCCAGTCTCTTGTAACCATCATTCTACTCTCTGCCTCCATGAGATCATCATTTATAGTTTCCACATATAAGTGAGAATTGGAGGTATTTATCTGCATCTGACTTTTATTTTTTATTTAACTTAATGAACCACATTTCCATTCATATTGCCGCAAATTATAGTATTGCATTTAATGTCAGATAATGCTTCATTTGTGCATATATACCACCTTTTCTTTACCCATTCTTTTTGGTAATTTCTTAGGTGGATTCCATATACATATTTGTATGGAATTGCTATTGTGAGTAATGCTGCAATAACTCAGGAGTTCAGTTAGCCCTATAATGTACTGATTCCCTTCTCTTCTAGTAGTTTTATAGTTTGGGGCTTTTATCACAATTCATTTTGAGTCAATTTTTGTATCACGTAAAAGACAGGGATTAAGTTGCATATTGTTTTCATTCAGCAAATAGATGTCCACTTTTCCAAGTACCATTTATTGAAGAGAGTCTCCTTTCCCAATGTTCATTCTAGGTACTTTCTATCAAAACTCAGTTGGCTGTAGCTATGTGGATTTATTTTTAGGTTGTCTATTCTGTTCCTTTTGTCTATCTGTTTTGATGTCAATACCATGCCATTTATGTTACTATGTGCTTGTAATATATTTTGAAGTCAAGTTGTGTGATGCCTTCAACTTTGCTCTTCTTGATCCAAGATTACTTGGATAATCATAATCTTTTTGTTTGTTTCCATACAAATTTGAAGATTTTCTCCTACTATTTCTTTGAAAAATATCATTGATTTTTTGAGAAGAATTGCATTAAATGTAAGTGTGGCCCTGGATAATATGATCATTTTTATAATATTAGTTCTTCCAATCCATAAGCATGAGATGAATTTCTATTTGTTCATTCCCTATTCAATTTCTTTCATGGGTGTTTTGTAGTTTTTTTTTGTAGAATTCTTTCATGTCTTTAGTTAAATTTATTCCTAGGTATTTAATTTTATTATCCAGCTATTGTAAATTCAATCAGCTTTTTTCTGATGTAGAGAAACACTGTTAATATTTTCATTTTGATTTATATTCAATAAATCTATTGAATTTTTTATCAGAACTAAGATGTTTTATGGAATCTTTAGTTTGTTATTAATATATACAATTGTGTTACATCTGCAGAAAGTATAATTTGCCTTTCTCTTTTTTAATTTGGATGCTTTTCGTTTTTTTTTTTCTCTTGCCTAAGAGTATATATGCTGTTTGCTTTTTCACTCTTTAGATACCTCACCTAGGGTAATGGTTCTAAGTTTCATACAAATTGTCAAAATAGACCTTAATTCATCCTTCCTCATGGCTGAGTAATATCCCATGGTATACATGCATCAAATTTTTTAATCCAATCAGGAACTGATGGGCACATGGGTAGATTCCACATATTTGCAATTGTGAATTGTGCTTCAATAAACATTTGAGTGCAGGTATCTTTTTTTTTTTTTTTTAGAGACAGATTCTCACTTTATCACTCTCAGTAGAGTGCTATGGAGTCACAGCTCACAGCAAACTAGGCAATTCTCCTGCCTCAGCCTCCCGAGTAGCTGGGACCACAGGCACCACCACAATGCCTGGCTATTTTTTGATGCAGTTTGGCCAGGGCCGGGTTTGAACCCACCACTTTCAGTATATGGGTTCAGCACCCTACTCACTGAGCCACAGGCGCCGCCCAGAGTGCAGGTATTTTTTTGATAAAATGAATTCTTATCTTTTGGGTAAATACCCAGTAGTGAAATTACTGTATCAAATGGTGAGTCTACTTTTAGTTCTTTGAGGAATTTCTATGTTATTTCTTGTAGAGATTATTGTACTAATCTGCATTTTCAACAATGGTATATGTGACATTATAAAAGCTTTCAGATACACAAAAATTAAAATTTGAAAAATCTTCACAGATGGAAACAAATGAAGCTCTCCTAATAACAGCAATGAGCTGAGCAAATTAGAACTTGCATGAGTGAATCAGTCAATCATGTTGACCATGTTTCTTGGAAATAAAATAATGTAATATAACATGGGCTGTCTCAAAACTTTTGTAGTGACCCATGTATATGCATTCCTTTTCTCTGTATCCTACCAGCATCTACTATTTTTATAAAAGCCATTCTAACAATAGTAATGTAATATTTCATTGCAGTTTTAATTTTCGTTTTTCTGATACTTCAGGATATTGAGCATTTTTTTCATATTTGTTGGTTATTTATCTTACTTTGAAAAACCTCTATTCATGCCTTTTGCCCACATTTTAATATGATTGTTTAAGTTTTGCTTGCAGACTTGTTTGAGTCTTTTACACATTCTGGAATATTAACCCTTTCTTGGATGCATAGTTTAAAATGTTCTCCCATTCTGTAAGTTGTGTATTTTCTCTGTTGATACTTTAAACAAGTGGTATTTATTTATTTTTCTTTTTGCTATTATTGCCATTGATTTCTTAGTCCTAATTTCCTTACCTAGAACAATATCTAGAAAAATGTTTCTTACATTTTGTCTTAGAATTCTTACAGCTCCATTTGTTACATTTAAGTGTTTAACTCATTTTGAATTATTTTTGGTGAGTGGTGAGAAATAAAGGTCCTGTTTCATTCTTCTGCATGAGGTTTACCAATATTCTCTTCATCTTTTATTTAATAAGGATTGTTTTCCCTGGGGCATGCTGTTGTTTGCTTTGTCAAAAACTAGTTGACTGTAGGTAAAATTATATCTGGGTTTCTATTTGTTGCATTCTTTAATATTACTATTTTTGTACCAATACCATTTTATTTTGGTTACCACAGCCTTGTCATATAGTTTGAAGTCTGGTAAGGTGATGCCTCCAGATTTGTTTATTTTTCTTAAGATTGCATTGCCTATTCCAGATCTTTTCTAGTTCCAAATGAGGCATAGACTCATTTTTCCTAGACCTGCTGAATATGCCATTGTTGTTTTTATAGGAATTGTTTTGAATATGTAAATTACTTTGGGTAGTACAGACATTTTCATAATGTTGATTCTGCTGATACATAAGAATGAGATATTTTTCATTGCCTCCTTTACCATTTCTTTCCTCAGTGCTTTACAGTTCTCCCCTTAGAGATTTTCACCTTCCTTGTTAAGTATTTTCCTAGATATTTTCTTTGTAGTTATTGTGAATGGTATTGAGTCTTTGATTTAACTCTCAGCTTAATTGTTATTGGTACACAGAAATACTACTGATTTATGTGTAATGATTTTATAACCTGAGACTTTGCAAAATTTATTTCTTAATTCCAGGAATCTGAGTGATCGAATTTTAGTTCTTTTCCTCTCAGAGAGGATTCTGCATTTCTCTAAACTTCTTATTTTGTTAGTTCCCTAATTTTGAAATGCATAACTGGAATACATATACTCAGCAACTAGCAGAGTCTTCACGTTACTTCCTTGACATATAGAATGATAGCTATTTTGGTGAGTAAGGCCTAGTAGAAGTCAGTAGGCTGTTTAACTCACAAGAATAAGTTCTTCATAAGGTTGTACAATCATCTCTCATTATCTTTAGAAGGTTGGTTTCAAGATTCTTAATGGATAGCAAAGTTGAAGATACCCATATTTCTTGTATAAAATGATGTAGAATTTATATATAAATTATGCACATTCTCTTGTACCCTTAAAATTATATCTAGATTAATTATAATACCTAATATAATGATAATGTTATGTAAATAGTTATATACTATATTTAAAAAATTATATTCTTTTTATTTGTTTATTTTTTAATAGTTTTGTTTGGCAGTTGGTTGAATACAATGAAGCAGCGCTCACAGATAGAGAGGGCCAACTGTATTTGTTGTGTATCAGTATCCAGCATATAGTGTTATTACTCTCAAAGCCAGGATTCTTAGGTCAAGGGATCAGGAGGTGTAAATGGGAGTGATACCACTGACCCAGCAGCAGAATTTTGAATTCATGGTCCCAAAACTTTATGCTCTGCTGCCCTAGAATTTTAAAACTGTCACCTGGCCAATTGGAGTCCCTTGTGTATCTGAATTAGGCAAATAAAGGAGCCATGATGTTGGCTAGGTGATTGATCCTGACTACAAGGAATAAATTAGACTACTATTGTATAATGGAAATAAGGAGGATTATGTCTGAAATATAGGAGATATCTTAGAATGTCTCTTATAACTACCATGTCCTATGGTTAAAAGCCAATAGAAAATTATAACCATCTATTCTATGAAAGACTACTATGGGCCAGACTTTTAAGGAATAATGGTTTAAGTCACTTCACCAGATTAAGAATTATGACCAGGTGCGGTTCTTACTATAGGCAAAGGGAATATAGAATGGAGAGCAGGAGATATTTATAAATATCAGCTATGACCACATGACTAGCTATAGAGAAATAGAATGTAATTTTAATGAACATTTCCTCCTTATTTTATTAAGAATATGTTTGCACGTATATGCAAGCATATATAAAATATCTTTGGTAACTTCACTCTCTTATGTAGCATAAGATAGATTGACTTTTATTATTATGAACATAATCAACTTGTTAACGATTGTTATGATTCCTTATGCTTCCTTTTCTGTTAACTTGACAGAGCCCTCATGTACCCAAATAATAGATTCAACAATATCCCAGTGGCAATTGTGAGAGATGAATTTATCATTTGAATTGATAGACTAAGCAAAGTGGATTGTAGGTGACCCTCATTTAACCCACTAAAAACATAAATAGAATAAAAAGACAGTAAAGACAAACTTTATCTATATTACTTCTTTTTTATTTAATTTCAGATTAATATAAAAATATATACAATTGGGTTACATTGATTTAATTTGTTAGGTAGTTTCCAAGTTGTAATTGAGTCCTTTACCCAGCAGGTGTGGCAAATACTCCTACATTATACCTGTTAGGTGAATATTTACCTAACAACTCCCTCCCTCCCTTTCCTCTGTTACCCTAGTTACTCTAATACTTGAATTTTATTGTGTTTTTCTCTTGTGTTGACCTGTAGTTGCTCATCTACTACTTTCCAATTAGTATTGAGAACATAGGGTATTTACATTTCCATTTTCGAGATACTGTACTAAGGAGAATATTCTTTAACTCCATGCAGGGATAACATATGAAATTGTAAAGCCTCCATCTGTTTTTTGTGGTTGGTTAGTATTCCATGGTATATAGATATCACAGTTTATTAATCCATCCATGGGTTGATTGGAACTTGGGTTGTTTCCACATCTTTGTGATTGTGAGTTGAGCTGCTATATACATTTGAGTTCAAATGTCCTTGTGACAAAATGATTTATTTTCTTCTTGGCAAGTAAGTAATCTAATCTAAATAAAATAATCTGACCTAAGTAATGGGATTGCAGGATTTAATCTAATCTAATCTAATCTAATATAAGTAATCTAAGTAATGGGATTGCACAATTAAATGGAATGTCTACTTTCAGCTCTTTGAGGATTCTCTGTTCTTCTTTATAGAAAGGCAGTACTAGTTTGCAATCCTACTAACAGTATATAAGTATTTCCTTCTTTCTTCACCCACACCAGTCTGTAGTTGAGGAACTTTGGAATGTGGATATTCTCACTGGAATTTGGTGATATCTCAAGGTTGTTCAGATCTGCATCAACTCTGATGACTAAGGACTAACTGACTATTTTTGAAGTGGAACATTCCTCTTCTCCTGCCTTGCAATAGGACTTAGACTGGACCTTACACCATCAGCTCCCTTGGTTTTTAGGTCCTCAAAATCAAACTGGAACTGTAACATTGTCTTGTCTAGGATTTCACCTTGCCACCTGCAGACATAGAAATTTTTCATTTTTCATGACCACTTTAGCTACTTAATATCTACCTATAATATCTACCTGTCAACTTATCTATTTCCTATTGATTCTGTTCCATTATAGAACCAAGAGTAATACACAACCATATATATGCTTTTCTTAGATGTTTTGTTCACGTAAGAGAGGCTCAGAAACTGAAAACACAAGGCAGATCATCCTCAATGTCCAAGAAATAGGTAATTTAAATCTGTTACTCTTGAAAAGTAAAACAAAACAAAATAAAACAAAAACTTCTTAATGCCAAAAGAAACTGAAGAATTGGACTGACAAAAGTAAGACAGTACCTAAACACGTAGAAAGTTGGAGTATTGTACTATGGATCTAAATATAAGGGAAATAACTCAACAGTGGTGTCTGGAAGAGAAACTATTGCTGCTTCAGCACTGTCTATATCTAGATACCAATAGTCTGAACCTTGTGGCTAGGACAAACCTATTTTTATATCAATGTTAATGACTGAACACTCTTTATAGGAAGGGTGAAAGTCAGAAATAAGTTAGTTGGATCTGAAACTTAGGAGGAAGAACAAAATATACACAAACAGTTTATCCACTAACTGCACTAAATAGGCCAGAATACTGAAGAACTAAAGTGGCTTATAAATACTTTAAGCATTCTAAAAAAAAGAAACCTAACTCTAAGTATATAATAGTGCCCCCATGTGTCCTTCCCTATCTACATACAAAGTCATATCAAAGAAATCCTAGGCAAGAGTAACCTTTTTTGCCCGTTCTTCCCATTTGCCTCTATTTGAGGCATCACCATCCCTTCTAGTTCACTGGTGTAATTCTTTTTTCCATTAGCTATAATAGGCTTTATCCCAATGTTAAGCAACGGATCATTTTACACTAACTGGGTTGATGAGAAATACCTCCACTCAATTAGTTTCTCAATACTAGAATTTTTTGAAATGAGAAAATAGGCAATCTGAAAACCCTAAGCTGAAAATTAGGTAAAACTGTCTCTATTTTTATACTCCACAGTGTTTGAAAGACTTGACACCTTTTATGTAGCAAAAATAGAGAAAATATATCCAATAGTCCTTGGGATAATAGTAGATCTTGAGTTAACCTTCACAAATGGAATAGTTATAAAACTATACAAGTAACTTTTAACAAGTTTCCTGGGATAAATTGCCACATATTTGGGGATTTTTGCAATTTGTCATTAGGGTTTCCGTTTAGGTTTTTGAAAAAAAAAAGTTTTATCTGACATAAAATTGAGATCAGATTATTATTTGAATTCATTAGTTTATAAAAATTGTGCTCATTCTTGCTAATATTTAGGTGAGATAAATATTATGTTAGTTATAGTAAAATACCATCTGAACATCATATTGTGCTTTAAATATTTATCAGAAATGTAATACATTTGGAAGAGCTGAAAGAAAAATTAACTAATTTTAAGCTGTATTAATCAAAAGTTGTGTAAGAGCATGAAACTTTTCTTATAGAAAGAAGAATGTAGAATTGCAAGAAATATGACTACATAATAAATTTTACTGAGGACACAAAAATAATCATTTTATATAAAATATAAAATTTTACATCTCTTCAATTAAAAACACAAATTAATATACATGATTATCTTCATATATACCCATGTGCACAGAAACACAACTATAATTTTAAATGTATATAATATCTTTTTCCAGTTTTGAGTGAATTATTTCAATTGCTATTTGTCTGTTCTTCTCATAGAGCACTGAGTTGCTTATTTTAGAAATCAAAATGCTTAAAAGTTCTTCTTGACCTCCTGAAGATAAGTTTAGTCTCTTTTTAAGTTCATTTCTCTGTCCAGAGGTTTAGAGTATAATTGACCACATAGATTTTTCTATAGGTAATAGAAAATTTTTGCAAATTTTTATTTTCCATGGAATGTTCATCCTATGTGCATAAGAGGTGAATGGTGACAAATAAGAGAGGAGGCAATATTAACTTTTTTGCTTGGTTATTCAAAAATTACATAACACATTTTTATCTTATAACTTACCTCATAGTTTTAGAGAAAAAACATACCAAATGTATAGAGCAACAGATATTCCAATCATTGAAGGAAGACTTTACATCAACATGTTGAAGAAAAAGTAAAAGAAAGCATTAAAGGAAGAAAAATACTCCCAAAAAAGGACAAAAAGACATTTCAAAAGGGAATGATAAGATTACAAAGAAGAAAATGGTTGCACACTTTGGTTCTGAACTATTATACAAGTGCACATGGAATCCCACAGCTGCTTGCTTTCCCCTTCACTATAAAGGGGTTGGACTATTTGATCTCTAAAGTCCTTTCAATGCTTGTTTTCTTGCACTCCTTCATCGTGGTCTCACAGTTGCATTCATGCAATTTGTGTGGTGTCTTGCTGAGTGGAGTTTATTATTGCTGTTACATGTTTTTGTGTGTCATATGATGTCCGCTCTGATTCTAGAAAAAGAGTTCTAAAATTGCTTTGAAAGGTGAACTAGGTGCTGGCATCAGTGCATGGCTTCCCAAGGGAAGTATTTCAAAATCCCATAGTGATATTTAGCTATGAAGTATGCAGCACCTTTTCTAGGATGAGTTCATGTGCTTAATTGTCAACCCTCACATACATATACATCTGTAAATGCATTCATAACCTAATTATAAGGGAAAATATATTTATATGAATTATATTAAGTAAAATTAAGCTACTTATCTCATGGTTTTCTGTTTCATTTTCCTTCCCCCAGATGCAGCAAATATCCTCTAAGTCTGTGTTTCTGTGGGCCTTTTCCCTGATCATTAAGCCTTTGTTCTATATTGCAGTGAGGTCTGGATGGATTTTATAGTGACTGGTCTTCTCCCCATGTAACATGACAAGGGATGCATTCTCTAGGCAGTCCAGATACTACCCATGAAAGCCTCCTGATGTTTCTAGAGGAAAACAAAACAAAACAAAACAAAACAAAAAACATCCAAATAGGTGGCCTTAGGAACTTAACACTATCCCACTAACTCTCATTCATCCTCCAAGGAATCATCCAAATTTCTTCTTAATATTTCCAAAGGCATCTAGCAGCTTCTGTCCAAGGTAAGAAAATGTTTGACTCTACTGTCTCCCTCTAAGTGCCTTCAGCAAGGAATGGTTGTTTATTTTTTAGCCTCTGGGGTCATATGGGTTCTAGAAAAGTCATTACTTTGGAGCCTGAACAAGATTTTTCTTGTATTAAGAATAGAAGCTTCTTTTCTTTCAGCCCTAAGATATCTAAAATGAATTCTAAAGTGGTTAATCTACTATCGAGTAAGCAAACCATAAAAGTCATTTGTTTAATGTTATTCTACAGAGAGGACTCTTTCACGTAATAAACTTAATTTGAGAAAATTGAAAGTACTAATTTCCAAATCTAAAAATAATAATGAACCATTCTAAAGTCGTAATTACTTACATCATTTAAATACATGTGTGCACAGCTTCTAGTTAATTGACTGTACTTTATCTCTTGTATCCCTTTGACCCCATGGAAAAATTAAAGCAAGAAAATTAAGCACGTGCATTAGAAACTGTAATCGAGGGCTGGAATATATTGTTCAAAACATTAATGTTCATTTTTGAAATTAAAACAGAAAATAAAAATTAAAAAAAAAAACAGGATTAGAAACAGGATCAACTGAGAACAGAGATAAGTTTTTGTTTTTTTTTTTTTTTTCCCAGAAAAAGTGTTTAGATTATGAGTTTCAGAAAAACCCCTTGCTTAAGTTTATTGGTTACCTTTGGCTAAAAGTATAAAATTGTAATAATATCAATAATGTTGAAGATGACAGTAATGACAATAATGATCATGGTGGTGATGATGATGATTTAAGTTCCAGTTCTCTTTAAAAGAATGATACCATGAGGTTATCTTGGCCAAAGAATATTTCACATCATAAATTTTTTGAATAAAAATCATCATCATTTACATTTATTTTAACATATTATTAGAAAATTTTCATGTATTCATTTATTCAATATTGTCTATAACCCTGAATAATTTTCTTAATATTCCCAATGTGGAGATGTGGAACAAAAGTTCACGGATAATAGTTGATTTTCCACAAGTCACAAAGCTAAGTAGATCAAACTGTGGACTGACAACTCCAAAATTCTATCATTTTTTCATTCTTCCGACTGAAAAGTTGGAAGGATGTGCAAAGTATAGTGCAAATTCTCAAGCCTCAACTGAAAAAGTTGGCACAATAGTATTAATATTTCATAATTAATAGGAACCAGCTTACTGTTGTAAGTTCTTATCACATTTAACCTATGCATGATAAATATGAGGTACGTGTTATTTTTACTCTCATTTTATGAATAAATAAGCTGAAGCACAGAGTAAAGTAGCTTGGCCAAGATGGTATGTCTAGTATGAGAAAATGTGAATACATTCTGCAGACTATCTGACTTCAGAGAGTATATTGCCTTATGAACCAGTATCTGGCAGAGGTGTTTTTCATATATATGTGTATACACACTATATATACACATATATGTGTATGCAAACAACGTATATATGTGTATACTCACATATCTCTAACTCATGCACACACATATACATATACATACACAGACAGTCATGTGCTACACAATAATATTTCAGCAAATAATGAATGACTCCTATGACAGTGTCTTATAAGATTATAATACTATAATTTTACTGCATTTTTCCTTGGTTTAGACACACAAATACATATCATTGTGTTATGATTGTGTATATTATTTAATATAGTAACATTTTGTAAAGACTCAATGCCCAAGAAAACAATAGACTATAGGATACAGGCTATTTATGCAGTATAGTATACTATTGAGGTTTGTGTAAGTATTTTTTTTCCACACAAAAAATTACTTAAGCATTCTTAGAATGTATCCCCATTGTTACGTAACACATGATTCTCTCTGTGTGTATATATATACTTACATAAATATATGAGAGGAGAGACACAGAGGCAGAGAGACAGAGACAGAGAGAAGATATATTTAGATATTTACAAAAGCTTTATATATTCATGAAGAATAGATAGATTAAAATGTTATTTCAATATTCCACATCTTACCTTTTACAGATGAACATAATTAACATATTTTATGATATTTTTCTTGGTGTACATAATAATGTTTTATATGACTAGCATTATACTCTAAAAGTTGCTTTGTAATGTCCTTTATTTTTATTAGCCCTTAATTCATAGATGATATAAGCCATGCTATCCAATTTTACTGCTTATATTTTTAAAAAGAAAATTAGCACATAAACAATGAAGATTCCTAAGAAAGTATAGTGCAAATTCCTATGCTCCATCCTGTGTGATATGACTAGAACTACATATGAATGGAAATGTGGGGCTTAGACATTCCTTTTAAGAAAGAACCTAGATGAATGGGGTTATGACAGTTTGGGGCCATTAACTCCTTCAGAATCATGTTCCTGCAATGGCCATCCACAATAACTAAAACTGTTAGTTATTGACATGGGCTTTGACAATAGCCAATTGACATGGGCTTTGATTTTGGAAGAGTGTTATGGAAACGAATAATAGAACATAGCATCTCCAGGAACAAACGGGATGGGTGACCACTAAGGGTGCTGTGCAATGTAATCATATATGATTAAATAAAGAAAAAATGAGTGACAAAATGGCTAAGAGTAGCCTCAAAAAAATTCATCATTGCTTGTCCAGTTCCACAGTTTTCACATCTGAAACATATTGGCTAGAGAGATTTCCAGGTTTGTAGAAAGAAGAATCCAGCAACATTACGGCAAAATTTTTCTGTTATGGTACTAGTTCTTTTCCTTGTTTCCTGGTGCCATTTGTTTCATGACAGTACAATGCCCAGAGAAAATCACTTGACAGTTTAAGAACTGTTGAACACGAGTCTGAGTTGAGACTACTTCTCAGGTATGTGAAGTTTTTATCATGTTCCTCTCCTCATTAAACTGGACTTTTTCTGGTTTATGTAAAACATGAAATCCTTTTCAAAGTCCAGCATGTAGTGGGTTTACTGCATTGGAGAACCTATCTAGTGGTTCTTTAACCATTTTCAAAATATATAATTGGAAATGGCACATTATGTAGTTACAGCAGTCTCCATGTTGGGGTCTTGGCTTGCGGTGTGAGAGCTCTGATAGTAGGGAAGGTAAAATAGAAGTTTCTATAATTTCCCCCAGCCAACATAGTAAATCAAAGCCCATAATGCATGGTCTAGCAAGAAGGTGGAGATTAGTACAACCTGTAAAGATCTTGAAGAGTGTAGAGCAGTGGGTGCAGTGCTTTGACATCCTGAGTTCCTTGAAATAAGGGAGCAATCTCAAAACCAAGCTCTCTCTCTGACCTTCTTCTACTCCCAACCCCCGTCTCTCACCTCTCTTCTTCTCCCTAAGCATAGGGAACTTCTCTAAAGTTATCTTGTCTACCTAAATAAAAGACCTCCCAAGGAAGGACTCAACTGCCTTCAATTTGCTCACTGAAATTTTATTGAGAAAAATTAAACGTCTTGGTTTGTGACTCAGGATATAGACATTGGTCTTGATCCTAAACCCCACAACATCCAGTAGAATATTATTAAAGTGGGGCTCTGTAGGAGAGTCCAATCTGAATTGAAGGAATTTTGGAATGTATAAGGCTGAATCATATGAATTTTTCATTTTTGTTGGAAAAATAACAACAGGCAAATAGCCAATATCAATAGTCAAATTTCAATAATTTCATATGATTCCATCTAATATTTACAAACAAGTTGTTTTATTCACCTTCTAATCGACCTGTAGGCTCAGGTAAAACCCCTAACATAGAGATTTTTCTCACATTTCTTTAGTTTTCCTGAGACTAGGAAAAAAAATATTAAACTTACATCACAGAGGAAAGGACTGAAAATCAAGAACCATATTTAGATGTTAGAGAAATTTTGTTCCAGACTATTGTTCTACAGGTCCCTTTTTTCCCTCCTAAAAATCATTTACTATTCCTCTAAAAAAAGGCCTACATCCCTTATTTCCCTCTCTCTCCTATGCAGAAGGACATATCAACTTCACACCTAATGGGGTTTTGGAGCACCCACCCTTTAGTGATGCTTTGTTGTATGTAAATAAATTTGTAGTCTTTTTTGCTCTAAACGGGGCTATTATCAATTTACATCTCAGACTCAAATTTCAAACTTCAAGAGGTATGAGCTCTTAAGGTATGCAGGGTTTCTTAAGTACTATCGAGATAGAGACTTTAACAAAGTACAGTAGCTCCTCCACAGCTGACCACCTGCCTGCATTGATCACCCTTTTACGTTGACCTAATTTTTATAGACCAGACATGTACCACAGGTGCTCAGTGGAAAACTGACCTCGCTGTATTGGCCACTTCTTGCAAGTTCTATCTTGACTACTGGACTACCCTCTATAATTTGGCCAGTTGGGTCCATTCTAACCAAGGGGTAGAAGGCGTGGGCTTTGCCCCTTAGTTATGTTATTTGTCTTTACTACATATTATTTTTTCACATTTTATTATTAACATGTGTTCAATTGGCCTAATATTCTATTGTTTACCACATGTTATGGAAGACTTTTTTCAACATGAAGGACTAGTCTGAATTGTAGGTACGTGCTACAAACACTTAATGACTTTACAGTTAATAGACTTGGCCAAAAGAAAAGAACTCCAAAAGCTGACATTAAAGGGAAAGGTTGATCTTCCACATTTTCTGGAAAGCAACATTCAAAGAAAGATGGCAGAGCATTTTGTGCTAGTGAGACTACAGTTAGCAACATCCAAAAACATAAATAAGAGTATATGGAGAAAAGTGGTGAGGAGAACAGAGAGTTAGAGCAAAAGAGTAGGAAAACTGCCTTAATGAAGTTAATCAAGTTACGTTAAGCTCGTTCGAACAATGGGGACATTTGATGCCCAAATCTCCAGGCTGATGATCACAAAAATTGCTTAAAAACATTGCACAGTAATTTGGGGTATCATATTTCCAAGCATCGAGTGGTTGATTTGAGAAATTTAAACTGTGCCACCAAATTTCGCAGAATGTCTTTTTTGGCGAATCCAATGATGTTCCAGAAGAAGTTATGGAAGAGTTCACCAAAAAGTTCCCAGACTTTGCTAGAGATTTTAAAGATGATGTCTTTAACCATGACAAGTGTAGAGTCTTTTTCAAGGCAACATGTGACAGGAGCCTCATTGTAAGGATAAAAAAGGTAAGAGCAGAAAACTTTCCAAAGAATATTTTACAGTTCAGCTATGACTAGCTCAATGGGAGAGAAAGCAAGTGCTTTGTGAGTGGTTAAAATTGAAAGCTATGTTTAATTAATAGATTGAAATCTGAAGACCTCCTTGTCACTCAGACATCAATGTGCATGAATAACTCCTGCCCTATTTCAGGAGTTGGTAAAGGGTAATGACAGAGAATGGCATTGAATTGGCTACTGAAGCTTTCAGGGCTGTCTGGCATTTGAGATGAGGTCACACTTCTCAAGAAGGGCCCAGATAATGACTAAGCATGGCTGTACGTGGTATTCTAGTGGGCAACCTTCCCTGTAGTGCTCTTGATTTTGCCAGCAGAGACTTTGTCAGATATGCATCATTGTTTTTTGGCTCTCCCTGAATGTTCCTACTACATTCTTTTCTTTACCAGGGTTACTTTGCAGTAAATATTTACACTTAACTTAGTCTTCGCATCCACTTTCGGGAAGACTTCATTTATACATGTGGATTAGCATGTTTTCTATGATGTCATTTCATTTGGGGCATTTTGTGAATGATAGGGATTTCTTTCACAGAATAAGATATCAACTCTTCAAATACAGTAAACTATCAAACAAAGTAAGTAGTACCTGATCAGAATGTCTCCCACGGTCATGTTCTGGAGTCTGCTAGTCCAGAAGCCATTTGAAGCCATACCCCACAGGGCTGCACCCTGCCCTGACTGAGCCAGCAGAGATCCTAGAGCATGGCCATGTCTTCTCAAATGTATTCCTCTAATGGCTCTTTCAGCAGACTACTCTGGATCTCCCTGAACTTGGCTGGGATTTACTAAGAGCTTCACGGCAATCGAGTGCTTTTTCTTCCCAATTCTCTTTCTGTATTCCTCTCTCTTCACAGGTATCCGATCTGCATCATAGGTTGATGGCTCTACCAACTTGCCCCTAGCTTTCACTCCTTCTTATCTTTCACTGACATTTCCTCTATTACCTTTCTTACACTCCAACTACTGATTGGTCCCTGATTTCCAAAAGATCTGAACTAACACAAAGACCATCCCATGATCGTACTGAATATTTTAAAATTTCTATGTTTATATGAAAACTGTCCATGTGTTTCGTTTCTTATTTTATATTTATTTTTCTTTCTTTTTTTTTTACACTTATTTCTTTTCTTTACAGTTGTAAGGCATAGATCCTAAGTATGTCATGTAAAGCAAGGCATTTTAAATACTTGTAAAGGTTTTATTTTCAAATTTTATGTAATTTATTCATATATTTGTTTCTTTATCATAGTAAAGCATTCTCTCATACTGACAATTTTCTTCTAAGCATATTCTCTTTTGGGTGACATTTCTTTAAATATCTAACATGCAAATTCGATTTTCTTTGCCCTAAATGCACTCTGAGTCAGAAGTTACAGTGGGATCATCAAATTCCCCTCTCCATATTCTATACTTATGTTACTAAGATCAAATTTGCATTTTCACATCATGCAGAAGAATCATATAAAAGCTGCAGTCACCTAAAACTCATAATTTTTTTCTTATATGCTAGTATAAAGACTTATTTTCTTCATTCTACATTTCTGCAATTGTTTCTTTAGAACCAAGCATGATATGGTACTTTATACTTACTCTATTACATTTAGTTTAATTTGCTTTGGACCATGTAACTCTTCAATACTATTTCATGTCCCAATATGAACATCACATTCACTTACTAATATATCCTGAATTACTTGTACCTTCAAAACCACTCATCATGTCATCTCTATTTCAGGAACTGGTATAAATGTGGAACGGGAAAGTCTCTGTCAACATGAGTTTAAACAACATGCAGTCTGGCATCAATGTATTTATTAGCAGTTTTAGATTTGTTACTTCAACCAAGTGTGTATCTGTATATTTATTATAATTAAATACATAGCACCCATATATATCAGTGATATGGAAGGAAGGCTACTTGCTCTGAGGAGGTGTACAGCAGCCAAGGACTCTGCAGTTGGTACAGGCTGTGGTCCAAGAGGCACATCCAAAAACATGAAAGGTGTTGGGATTATCACTGGTAGAAAAAGATTAATTGTGGAGTTAATGGCAAGTCCTATGGGTAGAATCACAGGAAAAGCCCATACGCAAAGCCATGAAACTTTGCATGTCTTTTAAAAGACAGAGGTTGAAGCACACTAACCCCTTGATAGAATCAGAATTGATTTTTAAATCACCTTTCATTAGATACTCTGTAGAATTCACATATTTGATATTCTTTCAAATATATATTCTTGATAATGATGCACCATAACTATTCTTTAACTACTTGTTTGGTAGCCTTGGGGAAGGAAGTTTTAAATTAAATGGTGATGTAAAATGATTCTAAATCTTGTTGAATTTGGTTCTTAATACATTTCCAATTACCACAAAAGTTCCAGAGGGAAATGCATTCCAACAAATAGTAGAGTCCACATTTAATAGTGGCTGATGCTCAGGCAAAGCAATGTGACTTTTGCCCCTAAACCTATACAATGGTTAACTAGGGTAAGAAATTTCTTTCCCTAGATGAGACAGAATCTTAGTGGAAGAACAAAAGCACTACCACTTAATTATCTCTCTCTTTTCTTGCCAATCCTATCCCCAATCCTTAGCATTCTACAGTGTTTTCACTTAGGAAAAAAAGGTTCTTAATAGGTATGTACAATAATAACTTTTTTGCCAATAACTAGGGAAGAACATGATTTGACTGTTCATCCCAGACCTTCCAAGCATAAGGAAATATATATAGGAAGCTTGGTACCACTTGCCTCTCTCACTTCACAAATGCACACGTGTTCTAAGAGCCAAACAGACTCAAACTTCATTTCCCTTCACGTAAACGATCTTCCTAACCTCATTTCATCTAGCTTAGTATTAATTACAGTATATTATAATTTCCATTGATTCTTGCCCATCCGTAAGTAAAGAATGACAAAATGATGGAGACATGTGCCGAGGTTTCTCCCCGCAGACCAGCATTGTTCTTCCCTTAAAAAATCTCTGACCATGGGCGGCTCCTGTGGCTCAGCGAGTAGGGCGCCGGCCCCATATACCGAAGGTGGCGGGTTCAAGCCTGGCCTCGGCCGAACAGCAAAACAAAAAAAATAGCCGGGCGCTGTGGCGGGCGCCTGTAGTCCCAGCTACTCGGGAGGCTGAGGCAAGAGAATCGCTTAAGCCCAAGAGCTGGAGGTTGCTGTGAGCAGTGTGATGCCATGGCACTCTACCCAGGGCGATAAAGTAAGACTCTGTCTCTACAAAAAA
>CAUYON010103652.1:0-10251 GCA_963573935.1 Arctocebus calabarensis
TGTAGTCCCAGCTACTAGGGAGGCTGAGGCAAGAGAATCGCTTAAGCCCAAGAGCTGGAGGTTGCTGTGAGCAGTGTGACGCCACGGCACTCTACCCAGGGCGATAAAGTGAGACTCTGTCTCTACAAAAAAAAAAAATCTGAGCTGTCCTTTTTTCTCCAGAAATTGACAAGCTGATCCTAAAATGTATATAGAAATGTAAGAACCCAAAATTACCAAAACAGTATTTAATTTGTTTTTTTTAAGACAGAGTCTCACTTTGTCACCCTCGGTAGAGTGCCGTGGTATCACAGATCACAGCAACCTCCAACTCCTGGTCTTAAGTGATTCTTGTGCCTCAGCCTCCCGAGTAGCTTGAGACTACAGGCGCCCACCACAATGCCCAGCTATTTTTTGTGGCAGTTGCCACTGCTGTTTTTAGCTGGCTGGGGCTGGGGGTGGTTTCGAACCCGCCACCCTCGGCATATGGGGCCGGCACC
Source organism: Arctocebus calabarensis (assembly GCA_963573935.1). Taxonomy (NCBI): domain Eukaryota; kingdom Metazoa; phylum Chordata; class Mammalia; order Primates; family Lorisidae; genus Arctocebus; species Arctocebus calabarensis. The sequence goes on from CAUYON010103652.1 coordinate 480, forward strand.
CTGCTCACTGGAGCCAGAGGCACCGCCCACCAAAACAATATTTAAAAAGAACAAGTTGGAGGACTTACATTCTGATTTCCAAATTTACTACAAAGTTACAATATCCAAGATACTGTGGTACCGGCATAGAGCAAGATACATAGATTAAGAGAATAGAATTGGAAGTCCAGAAATAAACCTTCACATTTACAGTCAATGGATTTTCTATAAAGGTGCTAAGACAATTGAATGTAGGAAGTAATAGCCTCTTCAACAGATGATGCCAGGACAACTGGATAGTCACATGCAAAAGAATGAAGTTGGACTCTCTCCTCACATCATACACAAAAACTAACTTAAGATGGACCACAGACATAATTATAAGAGCTAATGTTATAAAACTCTAAGAAGAAAACATAGTGGTAAATCTTCACAACTTCAAATTTGGCAATGCTTTCTTAGATGTGACACAAAAACACAGTGGTAAAAGAAAACAAATAATTGGACATAACCAAAATTAAAAATCTTTGTGCTTCAAAGGACACCATCACTACCATCAAGAAAGTCAGAAGACGGCTTGGTGCCCATACACAGTGGTTACAGCACCAGCCACATACACTGTAGGCCACAGGTTTGAACCCATCCTGGGCCTGCTAAACAACGACAACTGCAACAAAAAGTAGCCAGGCGTTGAGGTGGTCTCAGCTACTTGGGAGGCTGAGGCAGGAGAATCACTTGGGCCCAGGAGTTGCAGGTTGCTGTGAGCTGTGACATCACAACACTCTAACGAGGGTGACATAAGGAGACTCTGTCTCAAAAAAAAAAAGAAAGTCAAAAGACAACCCACAGGGCTCGGCGCCTGTGGCTCAGCAGGCTAAGGCGCCAGCCACGTACACCTGAGCTGGTGGGTTCAATTCCAGCCTGGGACCGCCAAACAACAATGACGGCTGCAACCAAAAAATGGCTGGGCGTTGTGTCAGGTGCCTGTAGTCCCAGCTACTTGGGAGGTGGAGGCAATAGATGCACTTGAGGCCAGGAACTGGAGGTTGCTGTGAGCTGTGATGCTACAGCACTCTATCCAGGGCGACAGCTTGAGGCTCTGTCTCAAAAAAAAAAGACAACCCACAGAATGAGAAAAAATATTTGCAAATCATATATCTGATAAGAGATTTGTATCTAAAATATAGGAAGACTACTTACAACTCAGTTTTTAAAAAACCTAACTTTAAAATGGCCAAAGGATCTGAACAGACATAGGGGTGATATATGAATAGCCAATACGCACCTGAAAAGATGTTCAGCATCAATAGCCATCAGGGAAATCCAAACCAAAGGCACAATGAAATACCACTCCATGCCCACTAGGATAATAAAAAGGAACATACAAGAAGTATTGATGAAGATGTGGGGAAACTGGAACCCTCATACTGTCATAGAAATATAAAATGGGGCAGAAACTTTGGAATACAATCTGGCAGTTCCTCAAAAGGTGAAGCATAGAGTTACCACATGATCCAGCAACTCTACTCCTAGGTATGTACCCAAGAGAAATGAAATTCTATGTCTACAAGAAAATGTGCACACAAATGTTCCATAGCGCATCATATTTAATAGCCAAAAAGTAGAAACAATGCAAATGTCTATTAAAGGATAAATAGATTAATAAAATGTGATCTATCTAGACAATGGACTGTTATTCACCAATAAAAGGAAACAAAGTGCTGATACAGGCTACACCATGGAAGAACCATGAAAACATTATGCTAAGTGGAGGAAGTCAGTCACCAAGGCCACATATTGTATGATTTCATTTATATGAAATGTCCAGAATAGGCAAATCTATAGAGATAGAAAGTAGATTACTGGTTGCCTAGAACTACAGAGGTGGGAAGAAATGACTGCTAATGAGTGCAGAATTTTCAGGGGATAATGAAAATGCCTATATCCCAGTTATAGGGAGGCTGAGGCAAGAGGATAGCTTGAGACCAGGAGTTCAAAACCAGCCTGTGTAACACAGCAAGACCTCTGTCTCAAAATAAAATAAATAATTTAAAAGAAAATGCTCTAAAACTGATTCTGGTGATGATTGCACAACTCTATATATACTGAAAACTACTGAATTGTACACTTTCAATGAGTTAATTCTATGTAATTATATCACCAAAGAGCTGTTACATATTTTTTTTAATTATGGGATCTATCTCTAGAGATTGCAATTTAATAAAATCAGGGCATCAGGAATTTTTTTAAACTTCCCAGGTGATTCAAATGCACAGCAGAGTTTAAGACCCACTGATCCGAGCTAATCATAGTTAGCTGGCCAGTGATTGGTTTAGACACAGGCATATGTGTAACTCTGGCCAATGGGATGAAAGAAGCCTGCCAAAGAGGGTTCTGGGAAAACTTTTTAAGAGAGTTAAAGGGAAAGAAAGCCTCTTCTGAACATTATGTCTGGAGACATGTCTGGAATTACAACAGCTGCCTTGCAATGATGAAAGAAGTTAGTACAAGTACAAAGCTGGCACACTAAGAATGACAGGAAAGGAATAAGGAAAAGAACCTGGGACTTCAATGACTTAGTTGAGCTGCAGAATTAACCAATCCTTGAATCAGGTACTGCTTTAGCTCAGAAGGTGAATATGGGGTTAGCCAGGAATTACGGAGGCTCTGGGAATAGTGCCTCCCTCCTTAGAAAGACAGTACAATAATCTCTCTGAGTGTTCCGGATACTAATGGCTATTGTCTACTCAAAAGATCAAATCACATTTCTCTATGGAATCTTCTTGGGGAAAAGACAATTTTTGATTTTTCACTATATGATTCTTCCTTTTAATTTTTTGAACTTATTCCAAGATTGAGGCCTTTTGTTTCCTTTCTTTTCCCTGTTTGCTGCTTGCTGAACCTTCTCTTATCTGACAAGACATTTGATCCATAAATGTCAACGGATGTGGCTCTGTGCAGTGTGCAAGTATGGTTAAAAATTCAGGGAGTTTTCTGATGGAGTAGACTAGTAAGTATGGAGGAAAATATTTCTTCCTGGAAACTTAGTGATGCTTCACTTCACTCATAATTCAGGATACCCTCCCACTCCACAGTTCTTAACCCTGGTTACATATTAGAATCACCTGAGAAGCTTCCCTGAGTCAGACTACCTGGGATTTAATAAGGCCCCCCGAAGAGGTTAGGTTTGGTTTTTTTTTGCAGTTTTTGGACAGGGCTGGGTTTGAACCCGCCACCTCTAGCATATGGGACCGGCGCCCTACTCACTGAGCCACAGGTGCCACCCCCAAAAAGGTTAGTTTTTCAGGTTTTCCAGCTGATTCCTACATGCACACAGGGTTAAGAACCCCAGCCATACATTTAAGGATACAAGAGCATACGCATATAATGGCTGTCTTTACTGTGTAAACAGAAATCCCTGATGTACTCAGAAACAAATGGAGAGAATTTCATTCTCTTGCTCACCAAATGAAACAAACACCAAACCAACACTGCTCAGCATGACACCAACTGGCTGACATAGCACATTCTTATCAGCTATTATCCCAAGTTCCCGTGAGTCACTACACAATTTTTTTTTCAGCTAGCCCAGTTCTCTTCCCATGTTCGGATGTAGGGAGCACCTGTCTGTGACTCAATAACCAGTGAACTAGGAGACAGAAGACATGGATTCTAACCTCACTCTGCCCCTGTCCAGACATCAGGCATGACTCAGGTCACGTAGTATCTCCAAGACTTTATAAAATAGTGATGGTTTTATTGTCTGGCTTATCCACTTTTTAGATTTGCATGACTCTCGAGTGAAATGTGAAAGCAATTATAAACCATAAATTGCTATGTCAAGGTAACAACCTGACTATGTACTTAAGGACTGAATAGAGCCCATCTTCCTCTTATTTTCTCTAGGTAGCTCCCTAAACACCTACAATTTCCCTTTTAGTCTCAAGGGAAGGGTCGTGCCCTCATAGAAAAAGAGGTGAAGAAAGACAGCTACTACGTACAAGAGTGCATTTTTTCAGTGTTTACAAAAGGATACCATGTACTCATTGAAAAATGAGATAGCTCTATATAATCCACACAGAATGATGCCAACGAAAAATTGTTAGGTGAAAAAACTAAGTTACAGCTCAGTATTCAGGGTATAATCTCATTTAGAAATTATATAAGAATGTTAATGCATGAAAATGTTTCTGTTATCACTAAGTGTTAGGAATGATTGGGAGAGAGAATTCTATTTTTACTCTGTAGATTTCTGTAGTAATTGAATAGTTTTATGATAAGCATATATCATTTCCATAATTTAATAATACATACTATAATACAAATTGAGGGGAAACAGGTGGTGACAGTATTACAGCCTAAGATTAGTAAAGAGTCAGAGTGTAATTGCCTTAAAGTTTTTAGGATGCCTGGGCCCAGACACAGCATGCTGCAAGGGAAGTATGCAGCTCTCATAATCTTCCATCAAGAACCTTTGAGAATTCACAGAAAACATAAGAGATGGCATAAGGCTCCAAATGGTCAAGGGTTCTGATTTTCAAAAAAAAAAAGAAAGAAAAAAGGCAACTTTTGGAAATTGCAAACTACAAAGCTTGAGGGCTTTCACTAGGAAATATCATGGTTTGTGACCCTTCAGAAAGGCACATGGTAATTCTGGGCATGGTAGCTCACACCTGTAATCTTAGCCCTTTGGGAGGTGAAGATGGGAGGATCACTTGAGGCTAAGAGTTTAGACTAACTCGGAAAACATAGCAAGATCCCATCTCCACAAAAAATACAAAAATTAGCCAGGCATGGTAGTGTATACTTGTAGTCACAGCTCCTCAGGATGCTGAGGCAGAAGTATCACTTGAGCCCAGGAGCTAAAGACTGCAGTGAACTGTGACTATGCCACTGTACTCCAGCATAGGGTGACACAGTCTCAAAAAAAAAGTTGACAATGACTCACTAAGAACAAGCCAAGACAAACCTGTTTTCTTTTTCGCAGGGTAATTGTACAGATCAGTAGCTCAGGGCAATATCACAGACTCAGCATATCTTGATTTCAGCAAAGCTATTCACAAAGTTTTCAACATCATTTTGGAAAATACATGAAATGCAAATTATTAAGTGATTCATAGCTGTTTATAAAATCATATTCAAAGACTTTATCTGGATACAGTATCCAGTAAGTGCCTGTTTTTGACCCTGTTCTCTTTCCTATTTTTATCAACAACCTAGATGGAGATATTGAAGGCAGCCTTACTAAGTTCTCAGATAACACAAAGATGGAAGGAATAACCACTAGCTAAAGTATAGAATATATATTTAATATACTCTTTTCTTTTTTTTTTGGCTGGGGCCAGAATTGAACCCACCACCTCCGGTATATGGGGCCAGCACCCTACTCCTCTGAGCCACAGGCACCGCCCAAGATATTCTTTTCTCTTCTTTTTCTTTCTTTCTTTCTTCTTTTTTTTTTGAGACAGAGTCTCACTTTGTTGCCCTCTGTAGACTGTCATGGTGTCATAGCTCACAGCAACCTCAAACTCATGGGCTTCAAGTGATCCTCTTGTCTCAGCCTCCCAAGTAGCTGGGATTATAGGCACCTGCCACAATGCCCAGTTATTTTTTTTAGAGATGGGGTCTCACTCAAGCTCAGCCTGGTCTCAAACTCCCGAGCTCAAGCAATCCACCACCTTGGCCTTCCATAGTGCTAAGATTATAAGTGTGAGCTATTGCACCTGGCCCAAGATATTCTTAATTTACTAGAAGACCAAGCTGAAACCAGCGAAGAAATGAATGGATTATAGGATGGGAAATTTCAGTTCCAAGTAAGAAAGAACTTCTTATCTATAGTTGCCCCACAATAGTTGTCAGACAGGCTCGGCGCCTGTGGCTCAACAGGCTAAGGCGCCAGCCACGCGCACCTGAGCTGGCGGGTTCGAATCCAGTCCGGACACACCAAACAACAATGGCGGTTGCAACCAAAAAATGGGCAGGAGTTGTGACAGGTGCCTGCTTCCCAGCTACTTGGGAGGCAGAGGCAAGAGCCGATGGGCCCAGGAATTGGAGGTTGCTATGAGCTATGATGACACAGCACTCTATTCCAGGGTGACAGCTTGAGGCTCTGTCTCAAAAATAAAAATAAAAATAAATAAAAAGAACTAATAAATAAAATAAAACCTTTAAAAAAATAGTTGTCGGACAAAAAAATTGGGGAGAATTTAGGAGATTGGTTCATCAAATGTTCCTGCAAATACAAAAATTAATTGATTCCAACTGGAAAATGAACAGACACTAAATACTAACATATTTCAAAGAGAGTGGAAGTCAATATAGAGCATGAAATGTACTTTCATAGTGAAAACACTATCCTGACCAGAAACCTAAAAATCAGTAAATGGGTATAGATGCTTAAAAGAGAGTAGGCCATTCCAGAAGCAAGACAAACACGGCATTTTCTAGAATCAGTGACTATACTGGCGTTGTGGTTTTGATGAGGAAGGGAAAATAAAGCTGGGGCCGGAGTAGGGAGGATATGGAACCAGGAGAGCAGTTTATACTTTGTACAGTAGGGAGAAAGGATCAGGCAGGCTCTACTTACAAGTGTCAGAAAACAGTTCTGGTAAACTTACTGGAAATAAGTTACAGAGTCAGTGCTTTAGCTTTACTGGAAAGATACCAGGAACTCTCGGAACCAGTGGGAAGACTGGCCCAGAAACACAAGAAAGCAAAACGGTCTCCAGGGCTATCAGGTAGGAGCGAGAAGAGTGGGCTAGAAGCAAGCGGGGGCTCTGTGCTAGGGTGAAGGAATACTCAACCATGTTAAATCTCTTCCTCACCCTGCTAAGGAGTCACGTTAGAGGAATAGAGCATTCTAAAGCATTTCAAACAGAGCTTGAGTGGCACGCCCTTCCCTTAGCTGAAGAAGACTGGATTAACATTTTTCCCAGACTCTCTCTAGTGGGAAGAGGTAATCTCCAAAAGAGAACTAAAGTGTAAAACGTAAATAAATGCTGGGCAGCCAAAAGGCAACAAAAGCACACATGGACACCACTGGGGGTTTCGAGCAAGGAAGCAACGTGGTGAAAATAGTGCTAAGTCAAGATTTGTCAGTTTGCAAATGGAATGAGGGAGTAGAAAACTGGAAAGGCAGATAGTGAGTTCTCAAGCTTTGTAGGGTGGTGATGGGAATAGCATAGCAGATGTTCAAAATAAAAGCAATAGCCTCAGTGACTACCTGAAGGTTATAGAAAAGGAGAGGAAAGAATCGAAGATGACTACAGATGCTCCTCTTAGAGATTAACAGAATAACGGTGATGACAGCTAAGAAAAAAGTACTGTCTGGCTGGGTGCCTGTAGCGCAGTGGTTAAGGCGCTGGCCACATACACAGGGGCTGGCTGGTTTGAACCCGGCCCGGGCCTGCTAAAGAGCAATGACAACTACAAAAAAAAAAAAAAGCCGGGTGTTATGGTGGGCATCTGTAGTCTCAGCTACTTGCGAGGCTGAGGCAAGAGAATCACTTAAGCCCAAGAGTTTGAGGTTGCTGTGAGCTGTGACACCACCGCACTCTACTGAGAGTGACATAATGAGACTCTGTCTCAAAAAAAAACAGACAAACAAACAAACCAAAAAAAGCACTGTCTAGGTTAGAGGTAAAGATATGTCTAACACTCACTGTGTTGAGTTTAGCTGATATAAAAATGCACATTGGGAACTAAGACCAGCTGGTCCAAGAGCACTTGGTTGGAGATGCAGACTTCGGAGCATTTGCGATAAAGATGACAACTGTAGTCAAACCAGGCTTTCTAGAGAAACGTAAAACGATGAATAGAAATGGTTGAAAACTTCTCTCCAGGCTCGGCGCCTGTGGCTCAACGGGCTAAGGCGCCAGCCACGTACACCTGAGCTGGCGGGTTCGAATCCAGCCTGGGCCCACCAAACAACAATGATGGCTGCAACCAAAAAATGGCTGCGTTTTGGCGGGCACCTGTGGTCCCAGCTACTTGGGAGGCAAGGGTAGGAGACTTGCTTGAGCCTAGGAATTGGAGGTTGCTGTGAGCTGTGATGCCACAGCACTCTATCCAGGGTGACAGGCTCTGTCTCAAAAAAAAAAAGAAAACTTCTCTCCAAACTGTGAGGAAAATAGAATACTACCACCCCAACCGTGCCTGCCAAAATAGAAGTTGGTAGAGAAGGTTTGGAGATTTTAAAGTGAGAATTTCTATAATATGAACTTTTAATTATTAACAGTACTATTGGCTCGGCATCCATGGCACAGAGGTTAGGGTGCCAGCCACATACACTGAGGCTGGCAGGCTTGAACCCAGCCCAGGCCTACTAAACAACAATGACAACGACAACAATAACAACAACAAAAATAGCCAGGCGTTGTGGCAAGAGCCTGTAGTTCCAGCTACTCGGGAGGCTGAGGCAAGAGAATCACTTAAGCCCAAAGAGTTTGAGGTTGCTATGAGCTGTGACACCATGGCACTCTACCAAGGGTGACATAGTGAGACTCTGTCTCAAAAAAAAGAAAAAGAAAAACAAAAAACAGTACTACTATATTTTTCATTTTTATTCCTGATCCCATTTCTCTCTCTACTCTAGATAACTACTCTAATTATATGTCCTTAAGTATGTATGTATCCTTATAAAATATATGAGGTTTTGTTGAGTTTGTGTTTGAATTTAAATAAGTGGCATTATTCTGCAGACGTCATGGTATTATTTTTTTCATTTACTCCATGACATTGCTGTAAGTACAAGAAAGTGAAATTGTTCTTTAGAAATGACTGCAACCGTTTACACTTCCAGCAGACCATGAGAGTTCTCATCCCTATACATTGTCACAAAGCCTCGGTAATACATTTTTTTTTTTCCCCAGTTTGATGGATATAAAGTCGTACTTAATTGTTTGAAAGTTGTTTGTCTGTTTTTTTCTAGTGGGATGAAATATCTCTGAAGGGTTCAGGTTTCTCTTTCAATAAACTGCTGGATTGCATCCATTCCCCATTTTTTTTCTGTGAAGTTTCCTTTTATTGATTGATTTACAGAAGAATCATTTATATCCCAGAGCTCTGCAGTCCAATACAGTAGCCAATAGCCATTAACTAGTAAGAAGAAAGTTCTCAAGTACCTGAAATATGGCTAGTCCAAATTGAGATGTACTATTTGTATAAAATAAACACCACATTTTAAAGTTTTTTTAGTAGTATGAAAAAAATTGCAAAAATCTCAATAATTTTTATATCGATTATATTTAAAATGATATTTTAGCTATATTGTATTAAAGAAAATGTTTAAAAAATACAGTGCCTGGAGAACAGTGGTTATGGCACCAGCCACATGCACCGAGGTTGACAGGTTCGAACCTGGCCTGGGCCAGCTAACCAAAAATGACAACTGCAACAACAAAAAAATGGCCAGGTGTTGGGGCGGTGCCTGTAGTCCCAGCTATTTGGGAGGCTGAGGCAAGAGAATCCCTTGGACCCAAGATTTAGAGGTTGCTGTGAGCTATGACGCTAGAGTACTCTACAGAGGACAATATAGTGAGACTCTGTCTCAAAAATAAAAAGGGCGGGGAGGCTCCTGTGGCTCAGCGAGTAGGGCGCCGGCCCCATATACCGAAGGTGGCGGGTTCAAGCCCTGCCTTGGCCGAACTGCAAAACAAACAAAAAAAAATAGCCGGGTGCTGTGGCGGGCGCCTGTAGTCCCAGCTACTAGGGAGGCTGAGGCAAGAGAATCGCTTAAGCCCAAGAGCTGGAGGTTGCTGTGAGCAGTGTGACGCCACGGCACTCTACCCAGGGC
>CAUYON010103654.1:0-18807 GCA_963573935.1 Arctocebus calabarensis
ATTGTAAAGTTAGAAATTGGGTTTGTATATATGGGGAAGGAGGGAAGGGGAAAGGGAGGGTGCAGGGAGGGTGATTGGTGCGATCACACTTACGGTGCATCTTACAAGGGTACAAGTGAAAATTACTAAATGTAGAATATAGTCTTCATATAGTGATTAAAAGGACATGAAGGCTATGTTAAACAGTTTAATGAAAATATTTTAGATTGTATATACATTCAGCACATTGTGCCCCATGATTGCACCATTGTACACAATTATGATTTAATAAAAATTAGAAAAATAATAATCAAAGAAATATAAGAAAACAAAGTAAAAATCTATGCCAGCTTTTGAAGGGTAGAAGCATTTTAGGGAAGCATTTTATACACATTCTAGTAAACATAAAAGTAGATTGAAATATTGATGAATTATGATGTCAGGAAATAGAAAACACATTGGAAAAAGAAATGTGTTTCCACTCCATCTCAGAAGACCCTGTAAGCACTTGAATTTGTGAATCCTGGGCTCCAAGAGTATTTTTAAAATTCAAATTATGTTGGGATTGAGGTTAAAAAAAATACCATGTATAGGAAATTTCTTCATAAATTTTCCTTTGTAAATTATTATTATGGTTTTTCTCTTCTTCAAAAGTAGAATCCATGGTTGAATTAATACATAGGATTTAAGCTGTGAATATGGTTTACCTTAAAATGGATCCTGAATCAAACTTAACCTTTCTAGAGACACATAAACCCCAAGAAAAGATAAGTAGATGATGTTTGGATTCATTACTCTTCCATCTTCAAGAAAGACTGGGACTTGAATCAAGAACAGGGATACATTCTCTCCTCCAACTGAGTTTTAGGAATGAATAAACCATTGAGACCACCAAGCTTTCTATATCAAAAGAACATTTAAACAATACTTTTGATCTGTTAAACAAAATTTGTGGGAGGCAACTGTATACACTGAGCTCTTACATTGGATCCCAGCAGACCAGATCAAAACAGAATTGAGTCACTCATACTAAGTCCACATAACCAAAATGAACTTTGAAATGGCCAAATTTTCCAAGAAACAGGAAATTCACAGCAACCAATCAGAAGGGGCCCAGTTTACCTGAGCTGGCACAGTAAGGATGTCACTTCTGTTTTAACCCTATATGAAAGTAACTTTGACATGCTTAACCGGCATTGTTTTCCCTTGCAGGCAGAATGGGGATTGAAGGCCTCATTCTTGGCAAGGGAAAACACTCCCAGAAAAAGGGAAAAATTAAAAAGAAAGCTGAATGAGTTGGAACAAAGGAAAGTCAACTAAACTTTAAACCAGCCGTGGTTAAATTTTATTATCTGAGCAAGTCTCCTGCTTTTCCTGGAAGCCTGGCCTGTAGGGGATACAGCTTACAAACATTCCTGCTGGGTCTATGAACATTCTGAAGAAAATAATGCTCACAGAAAATGCTGTGGCAAGGCCTGGCAAGATACATTAACTAGGCCATCTCCTGCCTAGTAAACAGTCAAAGCAAATACCTATTGTGGCGTTTTTGTATTTGGCTGGGACAGAGATCAAGCAAACAGCTGGAACCCTAAAATATAGGTAGGAGGGCTTATATCCCTTATTGCAGAGGAAGACCCTCTGTGGTGATAATGAGAGGACAGTTCCTCTCTCCCACTGATTCTTCAGAGGAGATTAACTCCAATGGAGATTTACTCCACAGTGAACTAGTGGGATTGACACCCCCCCTAAGAATCTGTGTGTGTGACCACAGACCGGAGGCTTCCCCCACACAAGGTCATGTTCCAGATTTCTCAAGACTGCTCAGACCCTTAAGGTTAATGATTATGGAACCAATAGGAGCGCATATGTTTGCTCAGAGAAAACTGCTGATGTTTATGTTCCCTTCCTTAGCTTACCCTCTGGGCTAATGAGCAATTATTCTTAAATAAATGCTGACTGGAACTGACATTCAGGGCCACTGTCATAACTCCATAAGTGGGTGGTGGCCCCTGTGTTCTCAACTTTGAAAATTCTATTCTGTGTGTCTTATCTCTTTTTTTCTCATAGTTTCTAACTTTATATTTCTTCAGTCAGTTACTACCAGACCCACAGATCTTAACTGCCCTGCCCCTGGAGCAGTTCATCAAAACACCCATTCAGTTGTATAAAATGAACTGTTGCCCAATTCTGGAAATGCAAATAAAAGCAAATTAGATCTTTAAACTCAATTTGTTATAATTTTTGAACAGATGTAACCATTCTTGTAAGAGCAGAACCTTACTCTTATGAATAAGAATTAGTGTGAAGGATCAGAAGGAAGAGCAGGAGAGAGCTCAGTAATGTAGCCAGTAGAGGGTAATCATAATAATGATAAAATAAACAATATTTATATTATAGCATTGTTAGAAAATACATACAGGAAAAATTCCCTTGTTAATATCTCAAATAAATATAAGATACCTTGGAATAAGTTAGATAAAAAACACACAGGGTCAATAAGGAGAAGCAGTAGAGTTTGCTCTACATTTCAAAAAAGCACTTGAGGAGTAGAAAAATATATAGTATTTTATAATGGGAAGACAATATTTTCTCACAAATTAAACTACTACAATCAATGTGTCAACAGAATTCTTTTCAACATTTTTATAAATATTTCTAAAACATATCTTAAATAAGAAATAATGGTTCAATTTCTACATATATGAAATATGGGACCATCTTAAACAATATCCTTCAAGAAAACTAAAAACCAATTAATACGATTAATAAAATCACCTGAGTAGAGACAAAATATAGTTTTAACAAATCAATGTCTACTTATGATGACAACAGAAAACTACAAATATAAAGAAACATCTTTAACTTGATGACAGTTATTAAAAAACAGAGTAAAACAAAACTGTGAACTAAAGACATTTTGATGGGGCTAAGAGAAACTCATGGGCTTTACTTTCTGGAACCCATGATTTCGAGTTATAGTCTCCCCTCAAGAATGTGCGAAATTGACTGACTCTCTTCTAATTAATAAAATGTGGCAGAAATTATAGAATATGAGTTCTCAAATTAGGTTATAGGAAGGCTGTGTACTTCATCTTGGGCTATCTCTTTCTCTCCCTTGAATTACCTGCAAGGGGGGAAGCAAACTGCTAAGTTCTGAGCAGCCTCATGGAGGGTCCCCAAGGTATGATGAGAAACTAATGCCATCAGTACAACAACCCACAGGAAACAGAAGTCTCCAACAACCCTGTGAGTGAGCTTGAATTGTACCATTCTGGGACTGCAAACTGATACAACATTTTTGGAAGGAAGTATGGTGAACTGTCAAAGAACTCAAGCTAGACCTCCCATTTGATCCTGCAAACCCATTACTAGGCATCTACCCCAGAAGGAAAAATATCCTTTTATCATAAGGACAATTGCACTAGACTGTTTATTGCAGCTCAATTTACAATTGCCAAAATGTGGAAACAATCTAAATGCCCATCAACCCAGGAATGGATTAACAAGCTATGGTATATGTACACTATGGAATACTATTCAGCCATTTAAAAAATGGAGACTTTACAGCCTTTGTATTAAACTAGATGGAAGTGGAACACACTATTCTTAGTAAAGCATCACAAGAATGGGGAATCATGAATCCCATGTACTCAAGTTTGATATGCGGACAATTAGTGACAATTATTGACATCGTGGGTGTGAGGGAAGGGGAGAGCAGAGAGAGAAAGAATGAGGGAGGGGTGGGGAAAGGAAGAGCAGAGAGAGGGAAGGAGCTAGGGGGGTGGGGTCTTGGTGTGTGCCACACCTTTTGGGGGCAAACAATTGTAAGAGGGACTTTACCCAACAAATGCAATCAGCATAACATGGTTTCTTGTACCCTCAATGAATCCCCAACAATAAAAAAAAAAAAAAAATTGCACCATTCATCCTAATCAAAAAATAAGTTTTTTTTTTTTTTTTTTTTTTTAATATAAGATGTCACTCTGGCACCCAGACTGGAGTGCAGTGTGGCATTATCATAATTCTGCAGCTTAGAATGCTTCAGCTCAAGAAATCCTGCTGCCTCACCTCCTGAATAGCTGGGACTATAGGCATGTACCAGAGGCCCAGCTCAATCTAATCTTGAGATACTTCAGCTGGCTGCCAACTTGACTTAAACCTTGCAAGAGAACTTAAGCCAGAAACACTCAAACTATTCCAGATACTTTCTCCCAATAAATGCATTGTGGTCTGTTCTCCTATCCTTGAGTGGGCATAAAAAATACTTTGAATGATATTCAACTAATGATGATTATTTCTGCCTCTTGAAATTTGGTGTGGTAGTTGCATATTTATATTTTTGTGAAGTGATTAAGTTCTTTATAATTAGCATGTTTATAAAATATCAATATCATGTTTACAAACATATCAGCTCAGTTGAAAAAATAAAGCTGAAAACAAATGTGCCACACCATTAGCAGTTAATTATAGGTGGAAATTGCTATTTTTATCTTTCTGTATTTTTTAATTAATGTCAAAAAATTGTAAGTCAATAATAGTCACTTTTTATTTCTAAGGAGAGGAATTTTATGAATATTAGATATTGATGTACATAATGAAGCTAAAATAATTAAAACAATAAATGTCAAAAAAATAGAACAGAGAAAGATTTCAATTTACATAAGGATTTAGCATTTGATTTAAAATGACAGTTCACAATGGTGGGCTTTCAATGAACTGTTGCATTAATGCTTAGGAAAATAAGTAAACATTTGGAAAAAATATCAAATTAACTCACTTCAAACCATATGAGAAAATATATATCAAAGAGATTAAAGATTTAAATGTAAATACAATAAAACAAATCACAAGATCACCAGAAACAAATATGAAAGTTTTACATACTTTGTGAGCAGAGCTTTAAAAATACTTTAACAAAGGCATGAAATCCACTTAAATTTAAGACATTTCTGTGAGTCAAATAACATAAAAAATAAAATTAGAAGATAAGCAGTCAGCTAGTAAATTAGATTTGCAAAATATAAATGATGAAGTGATTATCCAAACTTATACTTTTAATAATCCCTAAATGATAGAAAATAGAGAAGATAGTAGGTGTGTATGATAGGTCCATTCAGTACTGATAAGCATATGGCAAAATGTACTTTTCTGTACTATTGGTGAGAGGGTAAATTGATATAACTATTTGGGAAAGTAATTTGACAGTGCCTGTCTAAATTTTATATGCAAATGCATTGTTTGCCTCTGCAATCAGAATATTTATAGATCATATATAGAGAATCATATATATAATATAAACTGATTTTTATTCCATGAATAAGTTGCAGTAATGTGAACCCATAAAACTATTTTAATTATGCATGAAGAACAAATAGAAATACATCTTAGAAGGTATGTTTCTAAGGGGAAAAAAATGCTTTTATCCAACGGTTGACAGGTGATCTTATATTGAATAAGCATCCAACTGGTTCTGTGACCTCTCAGATGACAAAGAAGAATAGGAATAATCTTAGGAAATTTATGTAAAAATGTCCTGAAATTTGGAAGTTTTGAGGTTATTTGAGATGTTTTCAAATTTGAACTTGACATTGAAGAACTTCTCTGATTTGAGAAAATCAAGAAGTCTTCTAATATTTCAGGAGTTTTGACATCATATTAACTTAGCATAATTACCTTTTTAGAACTTCTTTTGTTAAATTGATGTTTCATAAATTCTCTTGTAATACTTGAGTTATGAAACCAGAATATAAAATTGTATTCAAATATGCATTAAAATGGGAGAAACAATAGACTTGATTTTATCCTTGGCTTCTCTCCTATCCACTTACATGAAATTGGAATAAGTCTCCTTAAAGCAGCTCTATTTTGTAATTTGTAAAATCAAAACTTGGGTTAATTTTTTAGTCCTTCTCGTTTTAAAATCCTTCTATTAATTAACCTAACTAGAGACCAGGACTCGACATTTGATCTGAAGAGGATTTGTGGAACCATAAGAGGGCAGCATTCCATTTATATACCATCTTAACACAATTTCCTGTGAGGTGCTCAGTGCAATAAAATTATAGGACTGTGAGAATGGTATAACCTTTGTTAGTGCCGACAGCCCGAGGTCTATGTTAAAGAAAGTAATTTATCTATAGTAAGTATTAATATATAAATTTATCTCAACTATAGTCCAAAGAGAGTCATTTTACCATTTCTTTGGCTGCCAGGCTTGCATTTATTTTAAGCAAGGAGACTATTCTTTCATCCCATCAGTACAATGACATATTAAAACACATTTGTCAACCTAACTAAGTGAGGACACTCCACGACTAGGGTGTAGATAGTTACTTTTTGTGTACTGCATGTAAACTGCAAAGCATGTGGTTGCAACTCAATGTTCAAAAATCAGTGTTATTTCCAACAACAAAATGACACTCTAATAACAAGAGGTAAAGTAAGAAAATAAAAGAAGATAAAGAGATGTCAGTGAACAAGTATTATTTGGATTCTAACTAGTGGTCAGGTATTTTTGAAGGAGTGGAAGGCTTAGAAACTATTATTAAAGAATTCATAATTTTGAAAGAAACTGGATATATAAGTCCTGAAACAACAAAAGATAATGGATGAAAGATGGGTTCCCATTAAAATGAGAGGGAGCCCAAATTTTCTGAATCAGCATTTCGATTGTTAGCAACTTTATCTGCCTTACAAGCTCATCATCTGACAGAAACAGAAGGCCCTGGAAAATTGGTCAGCTCAAGGTTAAATAACAAGTTCATAGTTTACAGAAGTAAATACTCTTTTATCTTCCTCCCCTTCTATCCTGAACACTGATTTATCATCACCTGGTCATTTGTCCTCTACTAGGGTGTTGGAATATTCCCTTTCTCTCTCCTTGACATTGAGGCCTTCCTTCCTTACATAATGTTGAGGTATCTTATCACTCTCTTAGGAAATCACCTCTATTTTTCCACAGAGGGAAGACGTGTTTAATAGTTTTAAAAAGATGAGTCCAAGTCACTGGGAAATCCAGCAAACTTTACCAGTTATAACTTATAAACAGGCCTAAAGGACAATGTATCACTCTATTTGGCATATAGGGGTGTCTGAAAAAATTCATTCCACTCATTTCAAATAATCAAATTCATTACACTCATTGAGTACATGGTATCTCACAATAATGGTGAGAAAAACACCATGAATCACATCCCCTTCTTTGAAAAGAGCATTTATATCAAAATTAGAAATACATGTTCTGCAAAAATTATCCACAATATAACACAGCAGGATTTACAAGTTGAGGAAATTTAGAAATACTGCAAAGTTTATACCTTACCATGCCACCAGAGGAAAGCCATATCCAAAAAAAAGAAAAGGCATTTGATTACAGATGCTTTTCTAATTATACTGACTCCATTTTAATATTTAAAGTCTATTCTGATGTAGTGTTAGGATGTTAATAAAATGTAAATTGCTTTCATCCTGACCTTCTGTTTTATTGTTTCTCCTCAGCTTTTATTACAGAATCATTATTGCTATGAAAATGTTAACTTCCTGTTTGTATTTCTGGAACCCTGAAGGGCATGGAAGTTGGCCAGTTTAGACTTCATTAGGTATCTACTAAGATAACAATTTCTGCGGCATTTTGCTTTTTATTGCTGCAATTTGCCAGTTAAAAATCTGCCCATTAAAAGTAAACTTTGTGGCCAATGCTATAGAAGTGTCTCCCTTTTTTCCCACCAATAATCTATAAAACTCAGTTCATTTAGGTTAATTTTTAAGACTTGTAATTTTTGAAAATAGACAAACATGAACTTGAATTTAACCATTCCCAAAATGTATATACTTCTCTGGAATACCAGATGATAAGGATGGATGAGATCAATAGCTTTTTCGTGTTTCCTCAATTTTTTTTCTTAGAAATGAGAGTCTCCCTATGTTGCCTAGGCTGGTCTCGAACTCCTCAGTCTCCTAAGTAGGTAGGATGGATCATAGAAAGAGCCATTGCACCGAATCAGATAATGTCTGTAGGTGGATTTCATTATGGCATTGGATAAAATATCACAGTGCAAAGTTGAATACTTGACTTTTCAGGTCCATAATCCTGTTTTGTAAATTTACAAAACAGGGATTTAAGCGGGTTCTGATGTCACCTTGTAAATAGCAATGTCACTTTTTCAATTACTAAGGGAGATACTAACAACCATGAGAATGAACAATTCTAGTAATCAAAATCATCTTGTCCAATAGTCTTCCAATCACAGTTGTTCCTGGAACAAGACAATTACAAAACTGAGTTAATAACAGAAAGTTGCTTGATAAGACAGCAGTAAAGGGAACTAAATGTCCTTGAAAGAACTCTCATCTTAATTAAAGGAAAATACATCTCTTTCTAGT
Source organism: Arctocebus calabarensis (assembly GCA_963573935.1). Classification (NCBI taxonomy): domain Eukaryota; kingdom Metazoa; phylum Chordata; class Mammalia; order Primates; family Lorisidae; genus Arctocebus; species Arctocebus calabarensis. The sequence goes on from CAUYON010103654.1 coordinate 8,362, forward strand.
GGTCAGAACAAAGTGCTTTGATCTCCTCTTTGGGGTGATTACAGGATAATTATTAGAAGAAACGTGCACTCTTCTTTTTCTACAGCTGAAGTCCTTGCATTTGTCCTAAAAAACTTCCCCTTTATTTTACCAAATAAGTCATTACATGTTGCATGGAAAAAATAGATATTTCCCCCCTGCCCCCGAAGGTGGCTTCCTCTTAGTTGTTAAAATAACAGGCAATGAAATATGGCATATAATATTTTATGTGACTTAAAAAATAAGAAGAATAAAGATAGAGAAGAGTAAGGAGGCAGAGAGCAAGGAAGGACTTGCTATTTTAAATATCATGGTCTGGAAAGTCGTCTCTGGAAGGAGGTGTTGGAGTAAAAGCCTGAATCAAATGAAAGACAGACCACAGACATATCTGAGGCAAGAAGTCTCTAAGCGGAGTATTATTAATTACAATACAAAAGTCCTGAAATGGGATTGAGCAATGAGAAGAGCACCAGTCCATCTGGACCAAACAGAGCATGGGAAAAATGACATAAGACGAGATGGTGATGCAAGGAGATGGCGAAGAATTTGGAGTCTAGGATGAGATAAGCAAGCACAACTGAGCCATTGCACCAAATCAGATAATGTCTTTAGATGGATTTCAAGCTGGAAAGTTTGAAGTAGACTTATTGCATAATCTTACTGACACTTTAAAGGATTTATCCAACCACTGCATTAAAAATAAACCACAGGAGGATGTCGTAGGCAACTTCTCTATGGCACCCAATGGTTCCTGTACTCACAGTATGTGTAATCCCTTATGTGACTGTGAGTAGGACTTTGACTTGCTTTTAACCAATAAAATATGGTGAAGGTGATGGGATGTTGCTTCAGTGATCAGATTATATGGGATTGTAACTTTTGTCTTGCTAGCTGACTCTCTTGCCTTTTTGACTTGCATACTTTGATGAAGCAAGAAGCTATGGTAGAAAAATCCACGTGGAAAAGAATGAGGGTGGACTCCAGCCAGCAGTCAAAAGGAAGCTAAGGCTCTCAGTCCAATAGCTCTTGGGGAACTGACTCTTTTCTACAATCATTTGAGTTTGGAAGTGAATCCGTCCCCCCAAACATGCTTCAGATAAATCCTTAGCTCTGGGTCACACTTTGATGGAAGCAGAGGACCCAGGGAAACTGCCCAAACTCCTGACTCACAGGAGTTATGAAATAATAAATGTGTCCTTTAAGCTGCTAATAGTGTGATCACTTGTTATGCATCAACACGTAATGTACAAGGAGAAAGGGCAAAGGCTGGGAGAATAGTTAGGAAGCTCAACTATTTTGAAGCTCAACTGGATTTTGAATGCAAAGCTCATAGTTTCGCTGATGTATTGAATGCAGATTACAAGAGAAAGAGGAGAAAGAACAATGTTGAGCTTTTTAGCCAGATAAACCCAAGTTACTCTTTACCTGTCTAGGGAAGACTAGGAGAGAAGTTGTTTTCTTTCATTTTGGTTTTGGGCTTTTTGTTTTTATTTTACTTTTGGAGTAGGTGAGGATACAGGTTGGAAATAAGAGTTCTGTCTCAGATGTGCCAACTTTGAGATGCCTATTAGACATTTCCAGGCAGATATTACACCTAGAGTTCCAGGGAAAGCCCAGGTTAGACATACAAAAATGGAAATCACATAACAGATCTCACACTCCTCCTGGGAGGCAGTAAGCGCAGGTGCCCTCAGCCCCAGAAGGCAAAGAAGAATGTAGAACATGAAAGTAGTTCTTTTTTTTTTTTTTTTCCTGACTCAGGGCCAAAGATGGAGTAAAACCGTAGTTACAGATAAGCCCTCACATTCCATTGCTTAAGAGTCTCTAGTTCCTTCCAGAGACTTTGGCTGGTGGAAATGAACATAAATAAATAAATGAATTACAAGGTCAGGAATTTGGATATAAGCCTAACATAGTTTTTTTCTGCTCAAGGCTAATACGAACACTAAGGGATAAATAAAACTTTCAAAGTATGCCAGGTGCCAGTTTTCAAGAAGGGGATTTGGAAGGAGACACATACATGGTGTCAGCACACAAATTCATTCAACTGTTTTTGTTGTTATACTTTATTATTTTATTTTATTTTATTTTTATTATTATGATTTGGGGAGGGGGGCAGTCTCACTCTCTTGCCCCTGGTAGAGTATCATGGTATCACAGCTCACAGCAACTTCAAATGCTTGGGCTGAAGTGATTCTCTTGCCTCAGCCTCCCTACTAGCTGTGACTATAGGTGCCTGCCACAACACCCAGCTATTTGTACAGATGAGGTCTGGCTTTGGCTCAGGCCAGTCTCAATAAGCTCAGGCAATTCACCCACCTGGGCCTCCCAAAGTGGATTACAGGGTGTGACCCAACATACTTAGCATACAAATTCATCCAATGTGACCAAAATTTGAACTGATAAGAGGATGAGCTGGGAGTGGGGCTAGGAGGCAGTGAAGAAGGAATTAATTCTAAGGGAGCAGCAGTAGGAAGTCTGCTTTCAGTTGGGAGTGTGGGACAGAACTACCAAAAGCTCTTGATGCAATGCCCTTTGAGAATTTTTATACATGAGTGACATTCTGGCATCTTCCTTAGTAAAGTACCTAGAGTTTCCCTGGAGAATGTTACATTTCTCTGGCAGAAGTCACCAAGAGATGAGATAGCGACAAATACGTATGAAACCAATTCAGAACAGCTCATGGAATGTGTCTGCTGTTCTGTGAAGCAACCTTGCCTGACCTTTAGCATATTAACAAAATGTCTACAGTTTCCACATCAATTTGAAGGAATGCTGTGTGGTTCTTTCAAAAAACCCATAGTACTCCAATACTTTTGTTTGTTTTCAAGTGGATTCTTGAGGTGCCTCACATACAAACATCCATTTCAAGAAAGTTTTATAGCCATATATTAACTCATTTACTTTTTATAATAACCTATTAGGTTGAAGTACAAAGATGTTAAGCAGGTGGTACAACTGAGATTTTCAACCTGGTGACTTAATACTGCCTCTTTCACTACATTATATTCTACTGCTTCTGAATTCCAGGTAGACTATCTCTTTTTTTTTTTTTTGAGATTAAGTTTATTAAAAATTACTCATAATATTTGCATAGCCAGATCCATAATAATGTTTATATATATGGGAAAGCCAAATTAAAATTATTGTATTGGGTACCCTTAAAAAGAGAAAACAATCCTAAAAAGATATTGTGCAATTGAGGACTTTGGCTGTAAAGTGGGTGGGTGGGGGGAACTAACATCAATAGTATTATCTACATAGGTTAGATCTTCCTGGAACTATTTGTAGCTATCTACTTTATCTCTTAGGTTCCCATCATGAAATTAGTCTAAATTGAAGAAGGCTTAATAAAGCATTATTTACAATGGTGTATAGTACCCTGAGACTGTTACCACTCCTAGGCCACCCTCCTCCAAAATGAGGAAATAGCATGGAGAATGGAACCCAGAGAAAGACGCACACCTTGACCCAGTCTCTGACATTCAGCAGAGAAACAATCGTCCAGAGGTAACCATGCAAGGATGCATACCAGCAACCCAGGTGTAGGGGAAGAGTGTGGGGTGAAAGATGAGAACACAGTGAGCATATATTTCCTTCTCTTCTTGATTGCATAAGACACTACCAAGATTTAAATGTGGTCCTATAATCTAACACTAACCCACTCCCCCTTTCTCCAATGAAGGCTCCACATGCCTCCAGTTGATCTTAGGTCAAGTGTTTCTAATAGTAATGAAAATAGAGAGCAAACAGAGGTAATGCTAAACTTGGCTTGATCTTTGGCCACTACAAAGTCAGGCTCCAGGCAAATCTCAAAGGAAAAGCACAGACTGTAAAGAGAAGGGGCTCTGCATCCAGTGACTGGAGTGCAAGTCATAACTATGACAAGTGTTATCTTTGCGCTCATTGAGCAAGTTACTTAATCTCTTTCAGCCTCAGATTCTATAAAATGGGCATAATTATTGTACTTACTCATAACGTTATTGGGATGATAAAAAAGTATGTGTGCGAAAGGGTATTATAACATGAAAAGAACTACAATGCCTTCCAGTGATCTCCCATAGATACAAAAGCAAAAGCTTTTAGTCCTTAATCATACCTGCTTTTGAAGGCAAGAGGAAAAGGCATGAACAAGTATTGAGACACCAGACACTGCTGAATGCTTAGCATATATACATTACACTATTTGATTTTTTGAACACCACTCAGAAAATAGATGTTCATATTACTGTTTATAGGTAAGTTAATAAAACAAATAATGGAAACTGGATTCAACCTTAGTCTCTTAAGACTTAAAATGAATTTTATGGGCCTAAAATCAAAGTACCATCAGGATTGTTTCATTCTGGAAACTTGAAGGGAGAATCTGTTCCTGGCTTCTTCCAGCTTCCAGAGGTTGCTGGCATTCCTTGACTCACGGTCTCATTACTCCAATCTCTGCTTCCATCGCCACAATTCCTTCTATGGTTGAATGGGCCCACTAACTACTTCAGGATAATTTCCCTATCTCAAGATCCTTCATTTAATCACAGATATAAGTTTTCTTTTATCATGGAAGTTAAGATACTCACTAGTTCCGGGAATTAGAATGTGGATATCTTTGGAGGACCATCATTCAATCTATCCCAAGACCCCTTCAAGTCCAAAAATCTGAGAGTCTCCCATTGCTGGTGTCAACTTGGCAAGCTGCTCTAGGAAAACAGAGATGCTGAAAGGGGATGTATGTGTCAGGTGACTCCTGTCAATTACATGAACCATCCATTTGAGGAGAAGAGCAAGGTTTACTAACAGAGTTTCCACTAACTTCACTCCAAAAACATCACTGAACATAGTCTAAAAGAAGTTTCTCACATAAAATTCCCACCTCCCTGAAAGTAAGTTTGACTCAGGATAATACTAAGAAGTGTCAGTGCCCCCAGTACTGAAAAGAATATTGCCTCCCATTCTCACTTGCAATTAGAGCTTTTTTTTAAACCTCTAAAGCACAAAATAAATACAAAGAGCTACAACAAACATATACTTTTATCCTGATTGAATGCTTTTTTTGAAATGTCTATATTGAATAATTTCATTTAAAGAACGTTTATTTTCTTATCATGCTTTATGTTGCACTAAATGCATTCTTAATCTTATTAGATAATCCACTCCAAAATACTCCTAGCCTGCAGTTGAAATAACACCATCCTTAATTATACAAGCCAGTAATTTCTACATGTCATTTTATTATATGTTAGGATATTATCAATGCCGAGAAAGGGGATTCTATATCGCAATACTAATATATTTATTTAAGTTAAAATATGGACTCAAAATAAGACCAAGAACAGAAAATAAAATCCCAAAGAGATCTTAGGTTTTTAAATGTTCTAGCTACTAAGTAAAAGGTCTTTGTTTACAATCATGTGTGTTTTTTATATTTTGTTAGCAAATATGCCATTTAAGTTCCAACCTGAGCCTCTGAGCAGCCTGAGATAAAGAAATAGTTGACATTATTTGAGTACTTTTTCATAGTAAATACTTTATGAAAATGTATTCTTATATGTAATATATAATTCTAAAATTACTATAGGCATTATTATTATATTATTGTATAAATGAGTAAACTGAAGCACAGAGCAGCTATTTAAGTTGATGGAGGTTACACAGTAGAGTAGAAATTTGAATCCAGGGAGTCGGTCACTTAACTTGTTAGTGAATCCAGGGAGACAGTCACTTCACCCGTTAGCATGCCTGTTTTCAGGATTGCCATTTTATTAACATCTCTTGTTAGTCAGAGGCAAGAGCTGCCTATAGAGCCCTTGGTTTTCTTTCCATTTCTTTTCTTTTCTCTTTGGATGATAAATGCATAATTTCCAGTAAGCCAATGGTTCTGAACCAGACCTATATATCAGAATAAATTAAATAAGCATTTCTAAGTATTTTTGTCAAGTTCTAACCTTAGAGATTCTAATTTGACATGCCAAGCCAAGGAGACCCCCTTGTGTATGTGAAAGCTCTCTATGTATTGATAGTATAGAATCCTGGGGAAAAACCATTCTGCTGGGTCTTATTGGGTCCTATAAGAATTACAGAAATGACATCCTTCCCTTTGAAGACTTGAAGGAATCTAGGGACTCCAAATAGTGTTAGAAAATCGATCAACAAAAGCACCTAACCACTCTAAAAAGATTGTGACTCAACCCTAGGCGGAAAGAAAGACTTATAGTTAAAATGTGGTAGTTGGCTTGACCCATTAGAGCAGACACTATGAGACTCATCCCCTGGACACATTTAAAGATGAGCCACTGAAATATCAACCTCAGTGTCCTTGGTGGTCCCTTTTCCTGTGTTACGGCACTCCTCTACATTTGTGAGAAGAAAGGTAGAGGGAAGTGGAGGCAAAGAAAAAACCTGCAGATGACGAAACCACTGAGAATACATGTGGTTGGAGTCAAATAGTTCTAGTCACTAAAAAATAAGGCAATTTTATCCAAGAACAAGCACTGGCAAATAACCCATACCTTTAGTTCTTCTCTAATGTTTTCTGTTCTTCAGGCAGGCTCTCACAGTTCTGCAACAGGATTTCACAGGCGTAAAGAGACATGGAGACAAACCATTGGAAAGGATCAGTGTGCTATGATAAATTCATAGTGCTTTCGAAAACTCTTCATTACTTCATATAAATTATTTAAAAGAATTCACCTCTTCCAAAAGAATGGTCCATTTCTTCTGTCTATATGTAATATTTTTCTCATTGTTGTCATTATAGTCTGAAACTTCATAGCTTTTTGTTTTGTTTGTAGGAAAGGCAACGGAAGCTTTAAAAATAAAAAGTTGATGTCTGCTATGTACACAGTTGATTTTTAAAAATTGACTAATTTAGTGTCCTGCTTCCATGTTGTGGGTTTCCATGTGTAATCAACAAACAGTAAGTACTTTATTAGGATCTGCTAAATTTTTTCCATATCTCTGGGATCATTTTATACTCTACCGTTTTCATTAAAACCCCACACAAAATCTTTTCATTAAACTTTCATTTCCTAAGATCAAGTCTTTTTCCATTTAACTCAGATTTTTCCCTGATTTGCTTTTAAATTATACAACTGTGGCCAAATTAGATGTGGTTTTAGAAAGTGCCACCACCTCTCTTGATGTTGAACTAGTATTCCAGTTTAACTGCCCACTAAAATATCAAGAGCCACCCATTCAAATGACAAAATTAATTTTTTTTTCAATCAGTCATGGCCTGGAAAGAATAACCAATTTCACTATTCACTTGCTTGAACCAACTATGATTTTCTACTTCTACGACAATGATCCCACCATCAACGAATGTCAGTTGAATGACTACAATGTAGAAAACAAAGCTCGGTGCCAGGTCCTGAGCATAAGATCCAAAAATAACACCCCTTTCCTTCTGTTCCTGTTTGGAAAGACAGTATTGGAGGTCTGGCCAGCAATCACTCCACTTATCCCTGCCCTCCTTCACATTCATGCTTTCTCCTAGCAGACAGAATCAGTCATATAATATGGAGACTGAAAAATCAGGTACATACTTTCCCAGCATCCCTTGCACATATAGCATGGCAGTGGCCCACCCCTGGTCTATGGAATTTTCTCAGTAGTCTGCTAAGAGTGGGGCAAGAAATGGAAAAAATGAGCAAGAAGAGCATGGTTCTTTTCTTTGCTAGAGAGATTTTTGAGAAAATGTGCCCTCATGGAACCTTATATACAATTGTGTGAAAATACTATTCCAGAGACTTGGCAGTCATCTTGCAACCATGAGTGAAAAGCTCAAGAACAAAACCCCACATTCTGAGGGTGACAGTAGAAAGGAAGAACGAGTCAAAATCCTCAAGGACATTTTGGGCCATCAAAATAATATTTGAGCCTATAACTTTCCTGCCTTTGAACTTTATAGTAGATGGAAAAGTAATTTCACTTCTTATTGAATGTATCTTTAGTTGGTATTCTCTAGTTTGCAGTTGAAGGCATATCAAGTAAAATATCTGCCTAACCCTCTTTCTTCCTTCAAAATCCAACTGAGAAATCAATACCCTATAAGTTCTCCCTCAAAGACTCTTTGCACCCCTAACCCACCTAGAAGGACCAAAGACCCTTAACTTTTAATTCCCATGGTAACCTCCCATTTGGAGGCTTATTTTTCTACAAATAACTTAAGTTCTCAAGCCTGCCTCTCATCCATTGGCTCTAAAATTCAATGCAACAGTACCTTGTTGCTGTGACCATTTGCATAGTCTTCTCATGGCAGGCAGAATTAAGCGCCTTTACTCAGTGGGTACATAGGAACGGGACTGACGACTTCCTCCCAAGAAAGACAATGATAGTTGTCCAAGATTCAGAAGCAGAAGATTCTATGTTGCATTATATTGAAGCCATCAAAATAGCAGTCTTCTTTTCAAGATCTTAAGTACCTTAAATGAATAGGTTGTACCCTTTTTCCTTTCATCCTGCTTTCTAAAGTGCAGAATCTTTAGCTGCTTAGTAACTCCTCAATAACTGTTTGTTAAATGGACTAATAATTTAGAATTTAAATGTTCAGGCCCAGTGACACCATAGGTAGTGATTTCAACCAGTATCCCACAGCACAGAGGTGTGCTGTGAATTTTTTTAAAGACCATAAATTATTTTTGGAAAAAGTTCAAAGCATTGTAAGTACACTCTTTTTTAGTTATTGTGTGATCAACATAAGTTAAGTGTGCCGTGGACATTTAACTCCAGGTTCAGGTGTGCCGTGAGACTAAAAAAGTTTTAAAAACACTGCCTTAGAGATTCACTAACCTCAAAATCTCCTAACTGTGCAGGCAAACATAATGAGGACTAGAAAGTTTGTGTAACTTCCTCAATTTGTAAAGTAGGAGCACAGTTGGACCTACTACCCAGGGCTACTGTGTCCTAATCCAGTGTTCTTTCTACTTTACTGGAGTAGATACATTTGTAATCCCTGTTTGCAGAAAAGACATCTATAAAAATATAACCAAAGCACATAGAGGTATGTGTCATGCATTATAAGAAGGGAGAAACTACTTTAGCCTGGTCAAGAATCGCTGCTCTATGTACCAAGCAACACAATAGTCTGGATTCCTAGACTTACTGACTTCACCCTTCAGGTGCTAGCTTCGTTATCACTTTCTTAGAAGGGTCCTTCCCAAATTTCCCATCTAAATTTGAAAAATTCCCAGCTTCCATTTATTTGCTGTACAATATTTCCAATATTTTCACTTCTCTCAACTTTCTACATAAAGTCTCACATTTGTTTATGTATTTGCTTGTTTTTCTGTTTTTTCAACTTGCAACTGCTCTGAAAGGGAAAGGACCTTGTCCATTTAATTGTCTATGTTCAGCACCTGACACAATCGCCAACATATAGTAGGCACTCCTACATCCATGCAGTCATTGATCTCTACACCAAATGATGAGGGATATGAAAAGATGGAAATGGCTAAAGCCTCAACCTCTTAAAGCTTATATTCTACTGGGAGAAGAAAGAAAATTAGCAATATAACACAAGGAAAATATGGCATACATGGAATTTCAAATGCCATCAGTTCAAACATGCGCTATTATTATGTATAAACAATGAGAAGGATATCACAAACTCTGCCATGCCATTAATGTTTTGAGGTATCCTAACATGAGAGATATACAAATATGAATGGATGAACATTTTAGAATTGGTGAAATGAATTGTAACCCATGCTAGATGATGACAAATGTTAAAGTGAAATATAAAAATAGATAGGATGTGTCAAGAGACAGTACCTTGAGTTGATGAATGAATTAAGTTGGAATTAGGTGTGCAGGGACAGTATAATACCAGATAAGCTGGCAGTCACAAAGAATAAACATACCAATACTACATACTTTGTATCCACATAATATGTAGTAATGTTAGTGGCAAATATATCCTACCCTAGTCCATTCATTGTGTGGATATGAACAAAATTTTGAGACTCATAGTACCCATTAGGTTGGTTTATTCCCCTGCCTTTCTCCCTCTTCCCTCAACAATGGCTTTCAACTAATTTTTAATTCTATGTATTTTTGTGCTCACCTGTTAGTTCCAATTTAATAGTGAGTATATGTGATAGTACACTTAGGAGAATGATGACAGGGATACCTATAGTCAGGACTCAAGCATTATAAAAATTATTTGCGTCATCTAACTCTAGTAAGATTTGCCCACATGACGAAATCCCAAAACCAGACATGTTGACGTGGATGTGGAGAAAAGGGAACACTTCTACATTGCTGGTGGGAACGCAAACTAATACATCCCTTTTGGAAAGATGTTTGGAGAACACTCAGAGATCTAAAAATAGACTTGCCATTTGACCCTATAATTCCTTTACTTGGTATATACCCAGAAGACCAAAAATCACATTACAACAAAGATATCTGTACCAGATTGTTTATTGCAGCCCAATT
>CAUYON010103657.1:0-17001 GCA_963573935.1 Arctocebus calabarensis
GAAATGAGAAAATCTCATGAAGGTTATGTCAAACATTTAGATGAAAATATTTCAGATTGTATATGAAGCCCTCACACTGTACCCCATGATTGCACTAATGTACACAGCTATGATTTAATAAAAAATAAAAATTAAAAAAAAGAAAAAGAGCTGAGAGATTGTAGGCCCAGAAAGGGACAAGATGGGGACTTTCCTCTAGGCTAGCTCAGTGGCAGACGGCACTGTCCCCAGGAGGCCCCTGCTCTGCTGGACCCAGGCCTGGCCACAGAGCCTTCGTGAATTCGGCATTCCTGGCAGCTGTTACCAATCCATTACCACTGACGTGCAAATTGAAATCTGTCCACTTGTCCTGAGTGAGACCAACGTGACTGCTTTCAAGGATCGAGTATGGACAGCCCTTTTCAGCCCCACTCAGAAATCCTTGGCCTTGCTTATTAATATGAGAGCTTCCTTCCCATCGGAGGTGGCTTTGGGAAACAGCAGCCCGCCTGCTCCTTGTCTCCTGATTGTAGCCAGTTCTCGCATGAGAGCAAAACCACAAATTGGGAGCAACAGGGAAGACAGCGCAAACTTTGTCCCGGGTGTGGGGCGGGAGGAAAGCTGAGCGACCAGGACACCTAAGTGTGCTCCTTGGGCCCGAGGGCGAGCGAGTCTGAATGCTTATGAGAATTTACAACCAAACACAGCTGATGCTGCATCAGAAATATTTTTAAATTTCAAGTCAGAATAATAATAAAAAAAAAAAACCTAAAAATATTCTGTTAAAATAGTTAAAAATTCAGCCCTTGATTTTCCCGTTTTCCTTCGCATCGGTTGGGCCACAGTTTGGATGCAGTGAGGAGAAAGAGAAGGATTGGAAGGGAGACAGAGAAGGAAAGGGGTGGTGTCGACTCCAAGGACTTCTCCCAACTCCTCATCCACCAGGCAACATAAACATGACAACAAAGAAAGGGAGGAACAGAACTAAAGAGGAATTTTTAGGCCCCCCACATCAACAATAATAATAACCTCCTTGGGAGAGAAGGGAAATCTGAGCCCCGCCCCCTCTCCGAGGCGCATGGCCTTTATTTTTGGGTAAATTCCGTAAGAAGGTGGAGACGCAGAAGCTGCTTTATGCTGCATTTCTCTTCTCCCCTCGCTGAAGTGGGAGCTTGAGTGATTTGGCGGCTGGATCTGGGAACCTGCCCGCCAGACTCCACCTGCTGAAGGAAATCGCTCCAGCTGTTTCCAAGAGCTCCTCTTCTGCAAAGGTTTATCAGGGAAAAAAGAGCTAATAAAAAACCATGATGAGTCAGGAAGCTCAGGAGAGCCCAGGCACTCCCTGCAATGAGCCCCCGGCCCATGCCTCCCTGGTGGCGCCCACCCCAGCATCGCCTAGGCACCCACCTGCACATGAGTCTGGGGAGGGTCCAGGGGTGGTCTTGGAAATCACCGCGTGGGTCAATTCATGTGGGCTTGAGCCTCAGGTATTTTCTGGAGTAACAAAGAGTCTCCAGACAGCTGAGGAGCATTCAGTGAGGCCACCTCACGCCATGGCACTCTCAGTGCAGGGAATTCAGATGTTCCTATCCGGTGGCCTTGGGGGAGCACGAGCTGGGCGATGCGACATGCTGGGTATATCCCCAGAAGTTCTCGGTCTGTCCCTGCCATGGTGGAAGAATCTTATTGCATCGAGTCCAGTTTTGCAAAGAGAAAGATGTATTTTTCCATACCGTGTGGGTCTTGAAGGCAAGACAGCTACTTCTTCTAACCCCCTTCCCGAGATTCTGCAGTGAACTCCAACACTGGAAGGAAAAGTGTCTTACCTAACCAGCTGGCAGGCCACAGTGGGCTTCCAACAGGATGCCTGTCTAAGGGATTTTCAAGGTAACCTTGACATTCATCATTTTAACCTTACCTGTGACCTTCGGACCTCCTGGTATGTTGGGCTTTGGCACAGAAGCCCCAGGAGGCATTGGACACCTTCTAGATTTATTGTAATGCAAGAAAAGAGCTTGATACATCCAACCCCAAGCCCACTCAATACTCCTTTGAAGATACTTTCTGGGTATCTACCACAAGCCAGGATTATTAGGGGCCGGAAGTTGAAAAGCTGGTTATGCCCACAAGAGGCTCCTATGTAGGAATTGACTGATGATACAGAAATAAAGGAAGGTAGAGGTAATAAATAATTTTCCATCCCATTATCCCCTAAAACTGGACCTCACGGCACATCTCCCTTTAATGATCTCATCGTGGGATTGATTAATAGCTACGTCTCTTACACCCTGTTGGCAAACCTGTTAATTCCTAGGGCCAGGGAGGTCAGGGGCCTGTGCCGAGTCATGACAGCTGAGAGCTGGGAGGAAAAGCAGCTGCGTCCACACAGCGTGTCATAGGACGAAGGTCTGGATCAGAGGCACAGTCATTCAGCAAAGGGATACTAAGCATCTGTTGTGTCCCAGCACTGGGCTTGCACTGGGGGGGGGGGGTGACAAGATGAAAATGTCCTGTCTTTAAGAGGCTCACACTCAGAGAAGACGGGCATAAAAACTATCCTTAGAAAACTGTATTCAGTGGCCTGCTAAGGAGAATGCAGGAAAGAGAAAAGAATACAGCCCGAGGAAATCCATGGAGGCTTCCTGGAGGAGGCAAGCCTGTTACCATTGAACCTGGTCGTCACTGCCTCTGTGTGAGCCTAGTGTCCCCTCTCCATGTGAGCTCTGGAAAGTCAGAGTCCACAGCAACGGGGCTCCCACAGGACGGTCCATCCCTCCATAGTTGACTCTTTGTAGAGATTTGAGGAAAGAGGGAAGGAAGAAGTCTGCAGGGTTGGGGTAAAGAAAATATAGAAGAAAGTAGACAGGATCACAGAGCACATGTGTTTGCTGAACCTAGAAGAGGGGAGAACACCCAAGGATCAGGGATGTCCATTGCCCGATGCCTGTAAGGAGACATCCTGGGGTTGGTCTACACCAGCATACGGTGTAAAATCTCTCTGGCTCTGCACACTTCAGGGGAGCCCTCCCAAGCCCATTCCCACTTCTGCTGAAGACAGGGAGATGGATGAAACCCCCTTGGTACGGGTGATGCCGGAACAGTGGTGTCTCGTCCTAAAAAAGGACAGAGAATTTTGCACATGGCCGAGACGGTGTGTGGCTTCCAGCAAGCCCACGTGCTCTACAAACCACCTCACGTTGTTTGCCTTATTTTTCTTCTCCAAGCACATTCTCCCTCATCTGAAACACACCACAAGGCGCACTTTCGGAAAATAATCAGGAGCTTCTCTATCGATCCCAGGGCCCAGCCCAGCAGTGGCTTCTCCACCTCTCTGCAGCAGTTTTCAAGATTTTCAAACTTGGGTAAAGAAAGGTATTTCCCAAGACAGCTTCTACATATGTGGCAGGGATCTCTTTTTAATAAGAGCTTTCAAAAGCAACCTTCTGCTTCTGAGCTTTGCAGAACGCGGCTCTAAAAAAGTTAGCGAGTGTCCTCGCAACAAGCCTCGTTAGCTCCCCTCGCCAGTCGCTCCCTGTTAATTCCATGATTACACATTTGCCCCAACTGTACCAGACATCATCACATGAGAACAGAGCAATCCTGCCATGAAACCGTGGGTACCGAGAAAGAGGATATATTTTTTCCCCCGTTTCCCCTTCTTTCTGCTCACAAATAGGAGATTTACAGTAATTAATGCCATTTAGTTTAATGTATAAATGTTTGAGGAAGCAATGCTATTTGTTTTAAGTACTACTCTCAGCGAGAAAATGCACAGTCCCCTCCAATTTCTGACTTTACGCTCATGAGCTAATGAACTGAGTTCGTAGCAAACATTGGCAAAAGATGCAAATGAATAGATAGAGTCTCCCAGGGCAGGGGGACACAGGAGAAGGAGCTAATTTTACACAATTGACTTGGTAACCTTTTTGGATCCGTGGAATTAGAGGCTGATTAATCAGCCATGATTAGCATTTATTGAAGCTTTTGACGCTTGGTTCATTGTTTATTTGTTGTCGTCGTTTTCTTGTTTTCTTTCTTTTTTACATCCCCACTTCCTTCCAAAGAAAAAAATCTCCCAGGGTTAACAGTTTCTCAGATCTTTAACTGCCAGGCTATCATGCTGGATGGGTCAGAGCTAGTCTTGATGGACTTTTAAAATTAATACTAGACAGTTGTCTCATGGCGTGCCCTTGCTTCTGCAGCCGAGCTCGGCTGTTTAATTGTAGAGGTGGCCTCCTGTGGCCACACGTTCCCAATGTTTAGCAAGGGTTGGAAATATGGATGCTAGGAGAAAAACTGGCAGATGGCTGACAAGGCATTTTTACTCATAACACACCAGTAAAACTTTAACTCAGAAGATTTAGTGCGAGAGCGTTGCAGCCGGCAAGCTGCAGCCATATGCAGATTTTTTTCAAACTTCTAAACTGATGGTTTTGCAAAGTGTGCATAAGCAACCTTTATTGATTATGATGTTAAAAATTGAAAGCGTCAGTATCATTTAGCTCGAGACAGTTTTAAAGGAAAAATGAACATTCGTTTTCATTATGAACTACGAAAAGGCCAGGGGCTGCTGAGGTCCACATTCATTATTTCTTAAATTCCGGAGAGGAATTCTCTCAAGTCGGTGCCTCTTCAAAAAAAAAAAAAAAAATGTATATATGTGTGCACTGGAAGGGTGTGGATCAAACCGTGGTTCACTAATTCGAGGTGAGTTGACATGTGGCTCGCAGAAGGGACTTGTTGGCTGGTGGTGGGGCACAGCCCCTAGGCTGCTGCTTTCCAGATTGGAGATGGTATTTACAATGTACTGGGTGTGTATTGATTGCACCCCAAACTATGCTGAATAACTCTGAAGGGCTGACAGGAACCCACAAAACCAGGGCACTTGCCCTAACTCATCTTGGGGACAAGGACCGCTCACTCGGAATAGTCTATTGGACTTAACCGCCAAGGCAGCCTCTGCTTCTTTGTGTGTGCACCTGCTGAGGGGGATGCTGGATTTGGGACCCAGACAACACGAGTGTGCGTTCCATCTGGGGACAGCACAGTCTAGGGCCCTGGGACATCTCCTCTGGTGCTGAGTTCATGTTCTGAAAATGCTCAAAGTCATTTGTTTCTGTGACAGCTTAGTGGTTAAATATTTTCTCTTCAAAGTGGGAAATCATTGCTACATTAGAGAGAAAAACAACAACGGTGGTGACAACCAAAGAGTAAAGCAGGAAGAAATGGCTGTGCTCGGCCTCGGCAACCCCTGGGAGGCTCTAATTCTCTCCACCTCCCAGATGCAGGCGCTGTTCTCTAACTGCAGACACTGGAGAAATCAGAGCCTGAGAGGTTGCCTGTAGAGCAAAAGAAACTCCGTGTGCGGAGAAGGTGAGAGAGGCTAACCAAACCTGACTTGCGTGAGCTAACTGGGGCGGGAACATCTGTTTCCAGCTGAGATGTTGGTGCAATAATCCTGAATTCCGGTGTGTGAGCACAGACTTTACGTTAGGAGCTGGGAGAAGCCCTCTTCTTGCCTCGACTCCTGCCTCGACTATCTTTGCAACTTTCTTAGCACCCCCACTTTACAGATGGGAGATGTTATGGTGAGGAAGCCTGGGCCATTTGATTTCCATGGACAAGCTACTTGCCCAAAGACCCCCAGTTCATCCGGGGAGACATCCAGAGGGCTCTCTCTTTCCTAGGAAGACAGGAAATACTGCCTCAGGGTACCAGCATCCCTCATAAAGGCACAAGCAAACCTCCTTCTTTGTTCTCTCCCCTCAGGCCTGGGGTAAAAGGGTCTGCCTTTTCAAAAGTCCCTGAAGATAAAAGGCGTGTGAATTTACACATTCCCGCCTTTAGCCTGGGGGTCACAGTTCTCCAAGTGCTGGAAACAGAATGGACATTCTTTTCGAGATGATCATGGGTAGAATGTGCTCTAGAAAATGATACTGGCTCTCAAGTTTTCTAGAACCTTTGGATGAGTATTAAACATTTGGGTAATTGAAGCAGAAAGAGTCATGATTAGGGATGGAGCCATCCCTCCCAATCACAGGACAATTTTCTCCCGGGCAGCAGCACACGGGTAAATCCATTACTGAGAAGCTAGGGCGCATCATAGGGACATTTTACACGTTTAATTACCAGAGAGTTTAATAGAGAGCTCTCACCTAGTGCCCTGACAAGTGATGAAGTAACTGGGCCAGTATTAGTCGGATTTTATTTTCTGTAGGATTGGGCTATTTCATTGCCAGTGAGCTTGAGCTGCTGGGAAACTGGCTGTGCTCCCTGGCCTAGGGATCTGAGGCAGTGTAAACATTTGCACAGTTATCAAAGTGGAGCCCTGAAATTTGGGTAGGAAATTATCTTGGAGAATGGACAGGAGCCCACACTCTGGTATAAGCAGTATTTTGCTGTGAGCGTGGCTTAGCCTCGGGGAGGTGGGGGGCCCTTGCAGGTCCAGTGGGGTAAAGAGTGAAGAGCATAATTCTAAAGTCTGCAACTCTGAGCATGGAACTAGTGGCATCAGGGGGCGAAACTTGGATTTCTCTGTGCTCCAAAAACTAAATTGAGATCATTCTTCCTTTATGTCCAGTTTGGGATCCAGAAAGCTCTCTCTAGCCTGAGGGATGGCATGAAAACCAGGAAGGACCAGGGGGATCATTCAACATCAAAATGTCCCTTAACTCTCCGACAGCTCCGGGCAACTCTAGGGGTGGGACAGACCGTCTTTATTGGTCCAAAGTCAACATTAACTAATGCTCATTGGATGGTGAATTATAACAGAAACCCTGCAAATGTGTGGGACAGCCACATGAATTTCAAACAGATTCATTATGATCCGTGCTATTACAGTGAATAGCAAATGAGTTCATAATGATGGAACAATGGAAGTGTTACCCATAGATTTTATTTCTGTAACAAATCCTCCATGTAGAAGCCCCTCCTGTAGTGCTAATTCTAATATAATTTTGCATTTGAATATTAGCCTCAGCGAGTAAATTATGTTTTTCAATAGTCCATGCCACAATGCTCAGGGTGTGTTTTGTGTTGTCTGGCACACTTTCTCCCACTAGGATAAGACCCCCCCCCCCCACCAACCCCACAATTTCTAATTTGCCTGTGGAGTTTGATGACTCCTCTAAAGGGGTCACATTTTCCTTCGAATGTCCAATCATTAGAAATCCATTTAGTATTCAATGTAGTAAAGCTGATGTAACGGGACAGGACCAGCACGAAATTCATCATGGGCTGCGTACATCTCTCTGAAAGAGTTCTGCTCTGATTCAGTGTGAGTTTAGCCCTAGTTAATGAACACTTTAAAAAATACAACATTACTAGACACGAAGGCTCAGTTTCTCTTGACAGACATTTAGAATTTGGTGGAGTCCCAATCACAATGTCGAGATTTTTTACAAGCCGTCTAACACTGCTCAGAGTGTAGACACCAGCGTTCCTTGGGGCCAAGGATCAGGGGGTGCAATTAATCTGAAATGACGCAAGCCAAATCCTGCTGAGATTTTCCCGTGCTCCAGACTCCCCAATAAATACCTTGAGTGGGTTATCACTTTAAGTCAAAGAGGTAGGCACTATCCAGAGCCCAATCTACAATTGAAGAAATGGAAATTTGGAGAAGTTGGACAGCTTGTTCAAGGCCTTCCAGGCCGCACATGGCAGGGCCTGTGGTTGTATCCATTCTCCAAACCTGCCTCCAGGAGCTACAGCTTTCCTCCAGAGTCCAGCCAAGTTTAGGCTCTCAGGAAATATTTGACTGGATGTGTTGTTGAAAGGTAGCCTCCTGGCCAAAGCAATAGCATAACTCTGCAGAGTTGCTAAGTCTTTCTATGTGTTTATTTATTAGTTGTTTCCAAGGACCAAGTGTTGGAGTCCCAAGAAAATAAGTCATCCTTCTCATTCCCTGGTGCCACCCACTCGCCCTCATACACAGGAAATGAAGAATTTCCAGTGCTCCCGGGCACAGACCCTGAAGAATCCAGCCCGAAGCTTTGCACCAGGGTCATAAGCATAGAAAGGAACCCTACTCATTCCTGTCGTTGCTGGTGTGGGTACGACACACCCAAATGCCTTGCGGAGGACGCAGCAACTTCTCAGCAAAGTCCTCATTAAAATGCACTGAGATCCCTTTCAATAAAAGCCTGTACGCACGACCATTCACACCCTCGGAGCCTTCTGGAATGGAGCAAACACACACACACACAGACACACACCCCATCTTACACTGAAACTCATACTGGCTGATTCCCAGGCTTACAGTTAGTTCCCTATCAAGAATTAATGCAATATCATGCACACACTATTACTGAAAAATTCTACGCTGTTTTTTGCCAAGTGTTCCTATATAACAGTTTTATCACAAGTCTGACAGCCTCCATAAAAATTCCAGGCATTCTATACCAACAGCCCTCTTTGTACTAAGTTATTAAACATTAAATTTTTATTCGTCATTTGTATTCTGTTATGCAAAATAAGCTCCTTGATAAGATGTGTCTTCTTAATTGGGCCCTTGATGCTTCTTGGATCGGAGTTGTCAGATTAGCTGGAAGAAGAGACGCAGCGTTGAGCCAGCTAGCTACCAGGAGACCAATAGCTTTGTAACAACGATATTAAGTTGGAGAGGCCAAATGGAGGGCAGAGCCAGGCTCAGGTGAGGGTTTACATCTGTGCATGTCTTATGCTCACGCACTTTTCTCCTGGCATCAGCAGGGCTGATGGAAATAGATTTGTTTGTTGTTTACAGCGTGCAGCTGTGGGCAATGCTGCTTGGGAGTTGTATAAGATTGAAGCAAATTTGTACTGAGACTAAAATATTGAGCTTTGCTCCCGTCAGCAGTCTCTGGAATCTTATTGTCGAAAACTTTATCTAGTTGTAACCTTCCCCAGGGTGATTTTCATTTGCAGCTGCCCTGTTCCGTCTCTCATCCCCTGTCCCCCACCACCGCCGCCACGGCATTAGTAGTTAGCGGGAGCCAGCCAGTCCCGGCCGGCCGGAGCTCTGGCTCTTTCCTGACAGGGCCACACAGAAGGACCCGGCGACAGGGCGGCCATTTTCTCTCCCAACCCTGCCTGCTGCCACTCGCAGCCCAGCCGCTGCCGGCCCCGTGGTCACTGTTGCTCTGGGCCTGGGCTGGACAAGCTCCAGGGAGAGGGGACAGCCACCTTCCTGTCCCAAGAGCCACGAGATGTTTAAGCAGGGGTAATGCAGCTGACACTCCATGATTTGGTTTGTATTTGAGAACATTTGTGCACCTGCCCTGAGATATTTCTAATTTTACCCTGTAAGGTCTATTTCCAATACGGCAAGTTTCTCTTTGTCATCAGATGCTATTGGGAGGAAAAGCAAAAGCAAAAGGAAAAAGAACTTTTCAGGGGTCCTGGGGGAATATCAATTGCTTGGTGGGGTACACACTTCCATTGTTAGGTCCAGCTGACCTGGTAGACAAGTGAGATGAATTTTCCCAGATTCCTTTGTGTTTTTAAAAAGTGGAGTGTGTGTGTGTCTGGGTGAGTTTGTGTATGTCTGTGTGTGTAGGCATGTGTACACAGGCCATTATGAAAGTTTTGAGATACATGAAAATCAAGCAATGTGAAATCTGCACAAATGGAAACAAATGAAACCCTCCCAGCAACATCTATAAGCCCAACGAGCTGACACTTGCACGGATGAATCAGAAAAGATGCTGTTGACTGTGTTTCTTGGAAGTGAAATAAGGGACCATAACACAGTCTGTCTCAGAACTTTCATAGTGACCCTAATGTGCTGAACACGATGCTCCAATCTTAGGCAGTTAATGGGCCCTTGTATCCAGGATGCCTTTTGGGAATGTGGTCCTGAGAGCTCCTTGGCTGACCAGGATGGAAACGCTCTGGGCTGAATCTATCTCCTTGTGCTGAGACAGGCCTGCCATCCAGACCCCAGGAAGGGGGCAGTATCCAGACCACTGTCCAGTATCCCACAGAGGTGAAGCCTCCAAGTGGGAAGGGACTCTGACCTCAGCTGGAGGCCGGTGGACCCCTGGAGGGTGGGGCCTCTGTGCCCCTGCGGCTGTGACCCAGAGCAGGCTCCACCCTCCCAGTCCACCCGTGCTGACTTGTCATGGGGATTGGGGTTCGGTGGGATTCTGAATCTTTCTGGAAAGATCTCTGAAGTGATGGAGCTTTACTTGGAACAATTGGTCTGAATTTTCTGCTTTGGTGCCGATAGTTTTAGCATCTTTAGATGGGCCAGTGGAAGATCTGTGCTGAGCGGCTGGTGGGAATGGCTTTGTGTCTGTTCACGGGGCCTGGGGTCTCATAGAAAGACGGGGTACATGCAGAGGCAGAAAGGTCTCTAGAACAGTGTGCAGCCATAGCTGTCACCTGCCTGTGCAGCTCTCCATCTAATCAAGGACCCGGCGGGGCTCCCTTGGAGCCACGGCAGTGAGATCTTGGCTGTCCCTGTGTTAGTAAATACTGTTACATAAGTTACGGTTCTTTGGGATTTGTAAAGGACAGCAGACGGCCTTAAACATGCTCGAACTAACAAATAAATAAAAAAGTATCATGTTCCAGGATAAAAACGAGGGGTAAGATCAGCTTCTGAAATGTCTGAAGTCTGGGTCTGAATGATCAACAGAACTGAGTCCTTCTTTGTCTCTCTGCTCAGCATTCCTCCAAGTGGGCACAGCCATCCCCAGGCAGGACCAGCAGAGACACTAGCCGTGCCAAGCTCATATTTCCGCAGCTTAGAAATCTCAGTGCAAACAGCATAACTTGCTTGTGAAGACACCAGTTAAGATCTCGGGGCTGACTCTCACTGACCCAGTCTGGGTCAGAATCTATCCTGACCCTGGGACCCAGGGATGATGTGCTCTGAAGGTGACCACAGCTGGCTCCCATGTCTGCTTTAGAATCTAGCCATAGGGTCAGCCCGACGTGGATGGAGAGTGGGGGAGAGTGGAGGAGGATTGCTTTACTCACACATGGGAAGAAAGAAAGAAGAAAGGTAGAAAGAGCCATCACTACAGACTTCAAGTCTGCAGGCTTTGGGGGAAAGTCCAGCCCTCTGGCTGTCCAGCCTCTCCTGGGGGGCACAGCTGCCCTGTGTTTCCAGGCCTCCCGCTATGCCCAGACACTCTGTGACCCAGGCTCACCACATCCTCTTATTGCCTCCTGAAGGTGCTATATGCCTCTACGCCTTGTTCACCTGGCTCTGTCTTTAGGTAAAACCTACCCATCCAGCACCCTCACTTCCATCAGTTTGGCCCTGGCTAAAAATTCTGCCCATCCCTTGGAGCCCGACTCAGAGACCAGGCTCTCCGAACAGCCTTCCTCTACCTCCACCTCCCATGAACCACCTCACTGCCTTCCCCTGTTCATGGTGACAACATAACCAGCGCCACGTTCCGCGCAGTTCAAATTGCTGAAGTGTCTAATTCGCTATCACACTGAACATCCCTGTAGAGAACCGTGCAGACTGGGGCTCCGTGGAGGAGACAGATGAGCTTGTATCCTCTTTGTGGTAAGAGATCTGAGTTTGCAGCCCAAGAAAAAAGAGAGACAGAAGAAAGAGAGGAAAGAGGGGAGTAAAATTCCGTTTCCAATTTTAGGGCCAAATCCCCTCCACCTTTAGCCTCTCCAGTACCATATGGGTAGCTATAATATCTTCAAAATTAAAGGCCCAAATTATCACTGAGGATGAAGAGATCGGATGGCCTGAGTTAGCCCCCAGACAGTCCTGGAACCGCTGGGGAAATGCAAAGGCCTCCATTTTTCAGGTCTCTTCCACATGGCTATGTGAGTGATAAAGGACAGACATTATCTACATTCTAAATACATATAGGTTAATGAAAAGATCACTATTTTCTGGTAATCCATAATTCTCCCCAAGATAAAGGACGCCTTCCTGTACGTTCAGGAGCCAATAGCCACTTGGACTAGAGTAGCCTTGGTTTCGGCTCCTGGCTGTGTTTTGACATTTCAAATTTGTAGAGGTCATGAGTGCGGCGGGAATGGCTTGCTAGAACACTGATGATAATATTCCTGGCAGGCTCAGGCGCTGGAAATTCCGGTTTCAAGATATCTCATTATCTGCAGGTGCCATAATGGGAAGCTGAATGCAGAGCTGTCAATCACGGAGGAACATTTGGAAACGCAGCAGCCACATAAAAGCTTTCCCTGACTTACCCCCTCTGCTCAGCAAAGGAGGGAAGGAAGCTCAAAGAAACCATCTTTCCAGCAGGTCAGCAGCTTCAAGCAAAGCACGGGAGACTCAGTTACCTGGTGTATGTGGCCCCCACTCACAGGCACCTCAGAGTCCCCACCTGTCTCCAGAACTGAGCCTCAGGAAGGCCACCCTGTCTGCAGAGGCAGTGCTGGTCCCCTGCTGCCTGACCTTGGGGTTTCTGCAGCAAGGTCATGCCAGAGGCACGGTCTACTCACTTTCAGAAGCCACACACTGTGCGGGGCTCCCTGAAAACTACCCCCTTTGGAGCTTGGCAGGTGAGGCTGGGGAGGGGACTTCTAGAATGGACGTTTGTAGATGCCTGTCTTGTAGGTGACGGGGGCAAGGGTGGGATCTGGGGAGACTGGGAAACCATGGCACCTTGCTGTCCTTGTCACTCACCTCCACACTAGGTGGGTCGTCTGGAGAAAGCCTTGAAAATTCTCAAAGCAAAACTAATTGTGATGTGCTGTGATTAATGGAACAACAAAACCTCTGGCCTAAAAATATAGCATTCAAAACTGGAACTGGTAAGTGGAGGACATGGGGCGTCACCTTGCAAGGTTGTACCGAGGACCTTCTGCCCTGCTGGCCTGTGCTGGGGACGCACAGACACCCTCAGAACAAGCCTCAGAAGTAAGATTCAGAGCTCAATTCTTCTTGCAAGGTCCACGGCCAGAACAAATGAATGAACTCATTTTGCTCTCAATGAGTGTTCAGATAATATACTCAGACCAAAGACGGGGCCACAAAAGCAAACAGCTCCCAGAACAGACAGCACGGACTCCAAGTGCTGATTTAGATTGTTACGAACAATGGCATAAAGACACCGTGCTTTGGACCTCCAAGGGACTGCTGCTGTGGTGGGGGCCAAGAGGTCATTCCCAGGTGGTCAAATGTCCCTAGTCTATCGCTGTAACAGGCCAAAAATGACATGTACCAAATTCTTTATTTTTTTTTCTATCAGAAGTAACTTTATTGATATCAATGGCTTTCTTTCCATATCGTTTAAATAATTAATTAATTATTTATTTGTAAATTTCAGATCAATACGAGAGTACAAATGTTTAGGATACCTTGTTTTCAATTCCAAGGTGAAGTCCAAGTTGAGACCTTCACTTGGCCTGCCGGCCACACACCCTCACACTGTGCACAGCAGGTGACATCCCACCAAACACCCTCCTCCTTCCTCCCCTCCCCTTTTCCCTCCCCCTCCATTCCTCTCCCTCCTCTCCTCTCCCCCTCTCTAGACTACACTTGTGTTTTTCTTTCCTGTGGGCATGTAGCTGTTACATATTGGTTTCATATTAGTACTGAGTACATAGGATACCTGCTTTTCCGTTCTTGTGATACTTCACTCAGGAGAATGTGTTTCAACTCCATCTAGGTAAACACAAAAAGTGTAAAGCCTTTGAGTCGGCCTTCCTGCCTTCCACCCACCTGTCCGATCCTTCCTTCCTTTCTCCTACCTACAGGGCTGTTGAACTTCAGCTGCAGTGCCTGGGCCGTGCGAGGAGGTGACGGAACAAACAAGAACAAAACCCTCCTTAAGAACCTTGGTGTCCGGTTGGTAAGAGAGACAACCCAGGAGGGGTTTGCTAGATCAGATGTGTGTCCTGAAGGCCACGGTCCAGGCCCGCTGGCCACAGGTGCTGACCGGAGGTGTGCTTGTTTCAAGGCTGTGCCTGGGTCCCTTGGTGAGGTTTCCCACTAGTTCTTGAAGACAACAGAGGTGGGGAATAAACACCACAGAAGACACATAGATGGTCCTTTTTTTTTTTTTACCCAACAGTGGGGGCTACTGGTCACTTATACTGTGTTTAGGGAAAGGATGCTGGATTTGGGGAATGAGATATTTACCCCAGGGAAGACGAGGCTCTAGGGAAGAGTAGGAGTGAGGTGAGCAGGACAAGAGGAGTTAGCCTTGTCCCACGATGCAGGGCAGACAATTGGACGGAGACCCCAGGTCAGTGTTCAAGACTGAGAACTTGGAAGTCAGCAGGCCTCGGAGCAGATCGCAACCTGACTGCTTCATAACCGTGTGTTTTCTTTAGCAAATCACCTCTTTCTGCCTCAGTTTCCTCCTCATTAAAACAATCCCCTTCTCATAAGGGTGTCAGTACAGTTGACAGAGAATACTTGTGGAGGGCTTAGCCTGCCCAGTGCCTAGAATACCAAAAGTATTCAGTAAATAAGGAATCAAAGTTGATCTTTATGTTAAGGCAAAACTGAGCAGTTAGTGGACTCTGTGGGAGCCATGCTGGGAAGTTCAGTTATCAGAAGTGACCGCCCAGAGAGAAACTGAACACTTGGCCCAGCCCCTTTTCTTTACCTAAGGCTTGAAGAATGTTCATGTAACATTAAGTTCCCTTTTTAACTCTTAGCCTCTAGGATACTTAGAAAAGAACCAGGTACCCTACCAATGCAGTTGCTGTGATCAAGAGCCATGTGCGTTTACCCACAAGACAACTGATGGAATTTCTAGCTATCACGGTAGTCTTTAAAGACACGTAATGAATGAATAAATAAAATAATTTTGATTTTAGATTTAAATATCAGGTACAGATTGTTGACAGTCCTGCGCACCTCCCACTTCCGAAACCAAGCAGACGTTGTGCACAGACTCATGAGACCAGAGAAGGGTCCTCTGTGGCTGTCACAAAGGTGAGGGTGGCAGGTGGTACAGAGGAACACAGGACATACGTGTCAGGAAGGAAGCTTTTCCTGTTAGTTCCTGAAAACGACGTGTCTACAAGCCGTGTGGGATTATCTCGTGGTGTGACAAGAAGAAAGAAATTTAATTGTATTCAAACGAGAGAAAGAGGGAGGGACATCCCCCCCCCCCCCGCCTGTGATGCCACCTTCCCCTCCCTCCCTTTCCTTTTTCTGTTCTTTCTGTATCTCATCCTCCCCACCCCCAGACCACTTCCCTGCTCTGGAAGTGCCTGACAACCTGTGGGTTATTTGTTGTGGACAGTGTTTGTCTATAAACAGAAGTAAAAGTCCTGTGTCAAAATCACCTTCAGTGGGGGAGTTTCCGACCAGCCGGGGAGATGTTTAAGGGAGTTCACGACATTACGGAAAGGGAAACAGGGTGCCTTCCACCTCTTCTGAGATCCCCCCATGCAGGCAGCTGCCTGGTTTTCCAACATGCGAAGATTTCAGTCCCCAAGGGACCTTGATGAAAAGAAACCACGTAAGCCGTGTCTTCCTCATCTGGTTTTACTCCGAAAGTTCCAAGCAACTGTCTTTTTGCTTCGAACTCCATGCAGATGGTTTTGGATGTGACCCACAAGGGCCACCCTGCAGACTCCATGGGTGTTGACCCAGCCTCATCACCCCTCCCTCTCCAGCCATCTTCTCCCCTCCGCCCACCCCCAAGTTTGACCTCAGAGGCGGCCTGTTATGCCCTGTGGTATCTGGAAGGATGCTCCATGGTTAAAGAGAGTATTCCTGTGTTTCTACGCTTTCCTCATCGTCTTTACTTCTGCCTTTCTGTATTTTCTGGAAGCGTGATCAGAGCGTGGACGCTCAGTGATCCAGCCTGGCTGCATTTTCTTAAGCAAGTTATTCAACAGCTTTGAGCTGCACAGAAACGAAGCTAACAGTCCCCAGCCTGGACCACCACTGTGAAGACCAGGTGCACACGGGTGGAGGGGCCCCAGTGCCATCGAATGCAAAAGGATGAAGGTCCCTGCTCCTTCCCTCCCCACCTCCTCTCCTAATGTCCTCCGTCTCTTTCTGCCTCCTTTTCCCTTCCTCCTTTCCTTCCTTCTCTAAGTCCCTTCCTCCTTCATTCTCACCTTCCTTTCCTTCCTCCCTTCCCTCCTCCCCTCCTTTTCTTCCTTCCCTCCCTCCTTCCCCCGTTCCTTTCCTCCCTCATCCTCTCCCTCCTTTTTTTTCTTCCTTCTTGCATCACTTTCCCCCTTTCTCTCGAGAAAAATGAATAGAAGGAACTCCAGCGCCTGCCAGAAACAAGATCAGATGATCACTTTGCTGTACCGTGACGCATAAAGAACCTGAAACCGTGTCATCCCTTCATACAGCTGTAACTGCGAGGCTGGCAGGAGGGAGATGCAGACACAGCCAGGTCCCCGTCACCTCGCGCCCCCACACAGGCTGCGCCCTCCTCTTCCCGCCCAACTTGCTCAGAGCGAGCCGGGCTTCAGGGGGGAACGCCTCCCGTGGAGCCGACTGGCACATGTTTTACTTTTAACTGCTTAAATTGATCGATTCTTTCTGACAACATTTTCTTAAAGGCTTTTTTCAACCCTCCTAACAAATTTGAGTCTTTGAGAAAGGCCGATGATTGACAGAACCACAGACTGACAGCGTCGGGTCCCTCCTTAGACTGAGGGCGGCGGCAGCCTATGGGAGCCCTGGGGAGCCCAGGGGAGCCCCGGTGAGCAGGGAGAAGGGACACCCACCAATAACGATGCTCTTTGCTTTTACTTCAGAACACAGCCTGTATTGCCTGGCGCTGCTCGAGGGAATTATAACTTGTCCTTTTCTGAGTCACCCATGTGCCAAATCAAAACACTTTGGTCAACAGTGGATCACAGGGAGGAAGGTGGACCCTTAAAGATTATAACAGAGCTGGAAAATTCCCATTGCCTGATGATGTCGTAGCCGCCATAGTGAAACTGGAAAATTCCCATTGCCTGATGATGTCGTAACCGCCATAGTGAAACTGGAAAATTCCCATTGCCTGATGATGTCGTAGCCGTCATAGTGAAACTGGAAAATTCCCATTGCCTGATGATGTCGTAGCCGACATAGTGAAACTGGAAAATTCCCATTGCCTGATGATGTCGTAG
>CAUYON010103659.1:0-73785 GCA_963573935.1 Arctocebus calabarensis
CTATGCAGCCTTAAAGAAAGATGGAGACTTTACCTCTTTCATGTTTACATGGATAGAGCTGGAACATATTCTTCTTAGCAAAGTATCTCAAGAATGGAAGAAAAAGTATCCAATGTACTCAGCCCTACTATGAAGCTAATCTATAGCTTTCATATGAAGGGTATAACCCAGTTACAGCACAAGAAATGGGGAAAGGTGCAAGGGAAGGGAGGGGAGGAGGGAAGATGAGTGGAGGGAGGGTGATTGGTGGGATCACACTTATGGTGCATCTTACAAGGGTACAAGTGAAAATTACTAAATGTACAATATAAATGTCTTCATATAGTGATTAAAAGGCCACGAAGGCTATGTTAAATAGTTCAATGAAAATATTTCAGATTGTATATAATGTCAGCACATTGTGCCCCATGATTGCACCAATGTACACAATTATGATTTAATTTAAAAAAAAAAGAAAGGCAATATCCTTTTAAACAAAAGGATGTGAGAAATGAGAAATGGAAACAAGGGAGAAAAATCATGCAAACTACTTCTTAGCCACTATAACTTTATTGACATCTGTATGTATTTTTCTTGTATTATTTTAAATATTTCAATCCTGGAGTCTAACGTACATACAGAAAAGCACTTTGAACTTCTGTGTATGGTTTAGCACATATTTCAAAAGCGATTGGCAATGCAACTACTATCCAAGACAAGAAGTACAACATCGCTAGAAGCTCCCGCCAATTTCTTCTCTACCCTTACTAAAGTCACTGCTGATTTTATGGTAGCCAATCCCTTTGTTTTCTTGATAAAATTTACCACCTAAACCATTGCCAACCATCTATGCACCCCTACCCCACGCACTTAATTTTGTTTTTACTCGATCTAAATGGACTTACATTGTGTGTTTTCTTTTGTGCCTTACTTTTTAAAATTCAACATTCTGTTTGTAAAATTCGCTCCTGCTTTTGTATAGAGCTGTAGCTGGATTTTTATTATTGTATAATATTCTATTATATGACTCTCCCACAATTTATCTATCCACTAGTGGGCATTTGGATTGTTTCCAAGTTGAAGATATTACAAATAATGTCTGGCAATGTGTCCTGGCAGGCAGATAATCAAGCATTTCTTTAGGAGACATACCCAGGGTACAATGGATGATCGTAAGCATGAGTTGTATTCCTATCTAAATACTTCAACATCATTTCCTATGTTGTTTTTCTGTGATTTCATAGTTGTAAGAACTATCATTTTAATGGATAAATAACATTCCATAGGTAGCTGAATTATAGTTTGTTTAGTCTTTTGTCATTACTTCTAATGCTTTTTCTGTAGTGAAAATGACACTGCAGATCTGATTAGTGGTTACGTGCATATGGCTACTCTGTAGAAAACTCATTAGGCTTATGATTTATTCACGTATGACCTATTACTTACTCACTGTTTTCTTACTTTTCTATATGTACAATACATTTCTTTCATTTTTTTTCTTTTTTTTTTTTTTGAGACAAAGTGTCAAGCTGTTGCCCTGGGTAGAGTGCTGTCGCATCATAGCTCACAGCAACCTCCAACTTGGGCCCAACCAATCCTCTTGCCTCAGTTTTTCTATTTTTTTTCTTTTTTGAGACAGAATCTCACTATGTCCTTCTCAGTAGAGTGCTGTGGCATCACAGGACACAGCAACCTTAAACTGTTGGGCTTAAGCGATTCTCTTGCCTCAGCCCCCTAAATAGCTGGGACTACAGGTGCCCACCACAATGCCTGGCTATTTTTTTTTTTTGGTGCAGTTATCAGTGTTGTTTAGCTGGCCCAGGCAAGGTTCAAACCTGCCAACCTTAATGCATGTGGCTGGCGCCATAACCACTGTGCTACAGGTGCTAAGCCTGTACAATACATTTCCTTCAAAAAAGCTTACCAGGGAAAAAGGATGCAGTGATGGGGTGGAGCAAGCAGACTGCAGTGAACACTTTTCAGCATAATGCCTGTATAAAAAGAATATTATTAGTGTATGTTACCTGAAGGAATATTTCAGTCACACATAGCTTGACAACAGGGATACACTTTGAGAAATGTGGCCTTAGATGATGTCATCATTGTAGACCAGCACAGACTGTACTCACACAAACCGTCAGGCTATACCCTGCTGCACACCTAGGCTGGATGGGGTAGCCTATCGCTCCTCGGACGCAAACCTACACAGCATGTTGCCGTACTGAATACTGCAGCACAATCATAAGTGTTTGTGCATCGATCTAGACATAGAAGAAGTACCATAAAAACACAGTTGAAAAGGTAAACATGGTACAGCTCTGTAGGGTCCTTACCATGAATGGGGCCTGCAGGACTGGAAGTTGCTCTGAGTGGGTGAATAGTGAGTGAATGTGAAAACTTAGGATATACACTAATATAGATTTTATGAGCACTATACCCTTAGGCTACACTAAATTTATAAAAAAAAATTTCTTTCTTTGATAATAATTAGCTTTAGCATACTGTAAGTTTAATTTTTGATTCTTTTGTGATAATAGTTTAAAACACAAACATGTTGTAGAGTTCTACACAAATATCTTCTTTCTTTATATCTTTATTCTATAAGCTTTTTTCTGTTTTTTAAATCTTTTCTTTTCTTTTTTTTTTTTTAGACAGAGCCTCAAGCTCTCTCTCTGGGTAGAGTGCTGTGGCATCACAGCTCACAGCAACCTCCAACTCCTGGGCTTCAACGATTCTCTTCAGTGATTCTCAGCCTTCCAAGTAGTTGGGACTACAGGCACTGCCACAATACCTGACCATTTTTTGGTTGTAGTTGTCATTGGCCTGGGATGGATTCAAACCCACCAGCTCTGGTGTATGTGGCTGGTGCCTTAGCCGCTTGAGCTACAGGAGCTGAGCCTATTTTCTTTTTCTTTTTAAAGTTTTCTGTTAAAAACAAAGGCATACACACACACACACACATTATCCTAGGCCTACACAGGTCAGGATCATCAATGCCGCTATCTTCTACCTCCAAGCTATGTTCCACTGGAAGGTCTTCAGGGTCAGTAACCACATGAAGCTGTCATCTCCCTCGATAACAATGCCTTCTTCTAGAATACCTCCTAAAAGACCTGCCTGAGGCTGTTAGACAATTAACTTTTTTTTTAATTTAATTTAATTTTTTTGAGACAGAGCCTCAAGCTGTCACCCTGGATAGAGTGCTGTGGCATCACAGCTCACAGCAACCTCCAATTCCTGGGCTCAAGCGAGTCTCCTGCCTCGGCCCCCCAAGTAGCTGGGACTACAGGCACCCGCCACAACGCCCGGCCATTTTTTGGTTGCAGCCGTCATTGTTGTTTGGCGGCCCGGGCTGGATTCAAACCTGCCAGCTCAGGTGTATGTGGCTGGCGCCTTAGCTCGCTGAGCCACAGGTGCCAAGACTTTTTTTTTTTTTGACAATTAACTTTTTTTAATAAGTAAAAGGAGTGCACTCTAAAATAATGACAAAAAGTATAGTATAATAAATACATAAAGCAGTAGCATAGTCATTTATCATTACCAAGCATTAGGTGGTGTGCGTAATTGTACATGCTATACTTTTAAATAGCTAGCCGAGCAATAGGTTCGTTGACACCAGCATCACCACAAACATGGAGTAATGCATTGCGCTGTGACCTTATGATGCTATTACTAGAGGATTAGAGGAATTTTTCATCTTTGTTACAATTTCATGAGACCATTGTCACTCCCTTGTTGACCAAAATGTCATTGTGTGGCACAGGATATAGAAGCCATATTTTATAGCCTGAATTTTTATAATAAATTTACACTTTCATTTTCTAATTCATTTGTAAAAGGGATACAAAATCTTAAAACTTACAATAAAGTTGGTCCTCTATGTCCATGGGTTCTATATCCAACTGCAGATTGAAAATATATAGGAAAAAAACTTTGGTACTGAACATGTAGAGCCTTTTTTTGGCATATCATTATCCCCTAAACGATGTAGCATAGCAGCTATTTACACAGGATTATATCAGGGTTTCAAGTGGACGAGAGGATGCATGTAGCTTATATGCAAATACTATGCTATCTTATACCAGGGTCTTGAATCTATGGATTTGATATCTGCAGGGGAGTCTTGGACCAAATTCCCTATAGCTATAAAGGGATGACTGTACTTAAGACATAGGTGTGTAGTCTCATGCGTTAGGATCTCTTATATAGAGAAGTTTGTTTCGTTTGTTTTTTCTGGTGGTAGTGGTTGTTTTACCATGAAGATATGGGAGCATGTGTTTAAAACAATTTCTAGAGAATTATTTCTTTAAAAAGTATGGCGAGTGCCCTGCAGGAAAATCCTAGAATTCGGCTTCATCTTTCTGTTAAATGTTCAGTTATACAATTCTCTGATAAATGGAAATGAGAGTGTCAGATTTTCCAAAGTCCACTCTTTGACGTTTCCTTCCTGTCTTCTTTTGACAATTTTAGGTTTTTCCATGCAAGCACCCTGCCCCTCCACTTCCTACACTGTCTCGCCATTCAATAAAACCTTTCCATGTGCTTTGACATAGGAGCCCAGGTTGCCTCGAGACCACCTGTGCTGAATGCACTTTGTCCTACCGAGAGCAGCCGAGAGAAAACTGAGGAGCGGTGTTACCTGCCACTACCGGAATTAACTCAGGTGAGAAACGGGTCTCTCCTCACTCCTCCGACCACACCAATTGTCTAGTCTCCCCTTCCCTTATTTCAGCCTCTCTCACTGTTTTCTGAGACAGCTGCAGGTACCTTGGGAGCAGAAACTGAAGAAACACAAGCTGGAGGCTGAGGCTACAGAAGGGAGGAAAATTACTTTGCAAACCCGTGTATTATTCCCGCCCTTTGTTACCGAAGCACAGGCGGAAGGAGTGGTTGAATGCAGGGGAAATGCTAGGTGTTTATTTTGCCAATGATTGCTGTGTAATGTGGGGCGAGTCCGTCCCCGCTCTAGGAATGGAGCAAGTGATTACACAAATTGATCAAGATTTGCCCAAAGTGGGAGACGACAACACTGGCAAAACAGTCATCGCTCTTTCCTTCTTTTTTTCCCCTCCTCTTGTAAAACTCAACCTGCGTTTTTCCACTTTTTTTTTTTTAAGATGTGGATGTTCATTTTAACTTGAGTGTATATAAGGAACGTTGGTGTAAGGCTTGGAAAGTTATTTATTTGCCTTTGCACACCCTGTGAAACGGATTGAGAACTGTTCTGAACTCCTTACATGACTGAGAGTTACTAAAATCTTCTCACAGTGTGGAAACAGACCGTGAATTAATACCTTCTAAAATTCCAGCTTATTTTTGTGTGTGTTAAAAGTTTTATCAGCACAGATCTGGAGGAAATTAAATGTTTTTTTTTTTTTTTTTTTGAGACAGCCTCAAGCTGTCACCCTGGATAGAGTGCTATGGCATCACAGCTCACAGCAACCTCCAACTCTTGGGCTCAAGCGAGTCTCTTGCCTCCGCCTCCCAAGTAGCTGGGACTACAGGCGCCCACCACAACGCCCGGCCATTTTTGGTTGCAGCCGTCATTGTTGTTTGGCGGGTCTTGGCTGGATTCGAACCCACCAGCTCAGGTGTACGTGGCTGGCGCCTTAGCCCGTTGAGGCACAGGCGCCCAGGCGGAAATTAAATGTTTGATGTCACATCAAGGAGTCAAACCATGAGAGGGTCTCAAAAAAAAAAAGAATTTTTTGTTATTTATTTTCTTTTATTATTCATTTATTTAGACAAGGTCTCACTCTGTCGCCCAGGTTAAAGTGCCAGAGTGTAAGCCCAGCTCCCAGCACCCTCAAACTCCTGAGTTCAAATGATCCTACTGCCTCAGCCCCCCGACTAGCTGGGACTACAGGCTCCCGCCGACCACTCAGCTAATTTTTCTATTTTTTTAGTAGAAATAGGGTCTCGCTTTTGCTCAGGCTGGTCTCGAACTCCTGAGCTTAAATCGTTCTCCCACCTCAGCCTCCCAGAGTGCTAGGATTACAGATGTGAGTCACTTGTGCCCAGCCTGTTGTCTATTTTTTTAAACAAAATTAACATTACTTGCTTATTTCCACGTCGTCAAATTCTCGGTCTCTGTTAGCACCAACTGTGTAGATTAGAGGAATGACAACTTCACTGATGCCATTTACACGGATGCAAATGACGGAAGACACTTCGTTCATAAATTAACTTATGTTATGTTACATTACCTAACGTGAAAAGAGATTGGCCATCTTGAAAGTCCCTTGAGCTGTTCCTTTTAGAAAGAAAGGCAAAGTTTGGCATATAGGAAAACCTGCGATTATGATACAAACTGGTCGTAAAGAATGGCAGAAAGATAATTTAATTCATTGGGAAGAAAAATATTTTATTTCATTGGTTGATTGCAAACAAGTACAGAATATTATTCCCTGGAAGACAAATGTTCATCACTATTTTTTTATAGTGGGTGGACATAAAGTTTGTGTACAATTTAAAGTTACAATTTTTTTTTTTTTTTTGAGACAGAGTCTCACTATGTCGTCCTTGGTAGAGTGCAACCTTCGACTCTTGGGCTTAAACGATTCTCTTGCCTCAGCCTCCCAAGTAGCTGGGACTACAGGGGCCTGCCACGATGCCCGGCTATCTGTTTTGGTTGTAGTTGTCATTGTTGTTTAGCAGGCCCTGGCTGGGTTGGAACCTGCCTGCTCCAGTGTATGTGGCTGGCATCCTAGCCACTGAGCTACAGGCGCCGAGCTGAAAGTTACAACTATTTTATTTTATTTTGAGACAGAGTCTCATTCTGTCGCCCTCTGTAGAATGCCATGGTGTCATAGCTCACAGCAACCTCCAATTCTTAGGCATAAGCGATTCTCTTTCCTCAGCCTCCCTAGTAGTAACTACATACGCCCTCCACAATGCCTAGCTATTTTTTGTTACAGTTGCCAGTGCTGTTTTAGCTGGCTGGGACCAGGTTCGAACTTGTCACCCTTGGTATATGGGACCAGCGCTCTGCCCACTGAGCCACAGACACCACCCCAATTGCAACTATTTAAAATTGCACACAAACTTCATGTTCACCCTGTATTAGATTGAATCAAAAGAATCACGATTATCAATGTGTTCATTTGAGGCTACTTTTCTTTTCTTTTTCCTAGGGAACAAGAGTACTCCAGATATGACTGGTAAAAACTGGATATTAATTTCCACCACTACTCCCAAAAGTCTGGAAGATGAAATTGTGGGAAGACTTCTAAAAATTTTGTTTGTGATCTTTGTTGACTTAATGTCTATTATGTATGTTGTTATAACTTCTTAGAAAGCTTTCTTTGCTTTATATGCAAATTTCAAATTGAATTTCAGTGAATAAAAATTTGCATTTTAATATGTTGTGTGATTTTAATTTGATGACATTGACGATTTATTCTAGAAACCAACAGGACATTACAATAAAACAACATTGTGTATTGTTTCATACCTTATGGTCTATAAAACATTTGCATAAATTGAAATGGAAATTTTTTTTTCCCAAAATATCTATGCTACAGAGTCTTCTTTTTTTTTTTTTTTTTTTAGAGACAGAGTCTCACTTTGTCACCCTCGGTAGAGTGCTGTGGTGTCACAGCTCACAGCAATCTCCAACTCTTGGGCTTAGGTGATTTTCTTGCCTCAGCCTTCCGAGTAGCTGGGACGATAGGTGCCCGCCACAACCCCTGGCTATCAGAGTCTTCAAATATCTTCATTTTTAACATAGTTGCTATTTGGTATTTGACTAAAATTTATAGGTGAAATTATGCGTGAAGTTGATATTTTAAGGATGTGTACCTATGTGAAATTTTGTATCATTCTATTTTTAACATACCAAGCTTACTGTCCCAGGAGCATGATCTTTACATATAATATAACAATAGTTTACACCCATTTTCTTATACAAATATTTCATCTCTTTGTGTAGATTGTTTTTCTTAATGCTGGGCAATTAAGTAAGTGAGAAATATTTCTACCCAAGAAGACTTAGTGTTTGGAAGGAATACTTAAAAGACATTCATTCAGGAAAACAGAACTTACAGGAAAGGAGAGAAAATAAAGTGTAACCTGTGTTGATTTGGACTAAATTCTCACTGTATATTGTTTAATGTAATGTTTGTAATAATACTAGAAGGAAGGTGTTAGTTGTCCGAATTTTGCAGAAGAATGAACTGAATCATGGAGGAATTATAGCAGCTTGACGCCATAACGAGGAAGAGGCAGACCAGGTTTTTGTTTTTTGTTTTTTTTTTTTTGTAGACACCGAGTCTCACTTTATTGCCCTTGGTAGAGTGCCGTGGCATCACACAGCTCACAGCAACCTCCAACTCCTGGGCCCAGACGATTCTCTTGCCTCAGCCTCCCAAGTAGCTGGGACTACAGGCGTCAGCCACAACGCCCGGCTATTTTTCTGTTTTGCAGTTTGGCTGAGGCCAGGCTTGAACCTGCCACCTTCCATATATGGGGCCAGCGCCCTGCTCGATGAGCCACAGGCACTGCCCTCAGAACCAGGTTTTGAGCCTCTATAATCCATAATATCATATTGCTTCCAAAGGTAAAATAATACCTAATAAGACAAGTGTAGTTAAACACCAATCTGTGGAACTCAACTAATTTTTTTTTTTTTACAATACTGCTTTATTCAAGTCCCTACTGCAATATTTAGTATTGCTGCTGTTTATTTTCTTATTTAACATCATTTAAACATCTTTTATCAAGAAAAAAATCAAGTTTACCCTTTCCCTATGTCCCATTTGACAATGTGTTCTCTTCTCCTGTTTTCTTAATTCCCTCATTGCCAGGCGGTCGTGTTAAAATATAACTGTTGAACTTCTGTTTTTCAAGCTTTGGAAAAACAAGATCTCTCTGTCCTTTAACTTTTTGAGATTTTACATTGGATACACATCTGAACAAAATTCTGATTTCTTCCATGTAATACCTTTCTTCTTAGTTTTGGCCCAATCATTAATGCGAGGTTTCATAAGAGACCTAATGAAGTGTGAAAGGAATGAGGACCTTGTGACATAACCCTTAACCGACTTGTACTTAACCTTTCAGGGATGTTGTATATTTAACCATAAACCAAATAGTGTCAGACTGAGCATTAACTGAAAACTTTAACAGAACAACCTATTCTTTTTCCACACTATGCTTTCAGACCCTTCTTTCTAGGTATCATGATCACTTCCTGTTAATGTGATGTATTTCTTCCCAACCTCCTCTATTCGGGATTTGTCAGAGACTATTATCAAGTTAGTGGCAGATGAGGAAAGTCACTCCCATCTTCAGACAATTGTTTCTTTTCTCTGAGAGCTTCTAGGCAGCAAGCAATATGATTAGAAGCATCATATTCTAAAACAAGATGGCCAAGCCCTGTCCTCCCTTCCCATAGCTTGACAACCCTGTTTCAGCTTTTTTACTGATAAAATGAGAGCCTATCTCATAGGTTTATAGAATGAAATGGATTAACTGGTGCTAAGTGCTTAGCGTGGTGCCTGGCATATGGAAATCCCTCAATTGATGGTCAACTGCTGTCATTATCCTTAGGTGGGGCAGAAACGATGTGGCCTCCTTCCAACTCAGTGTTCATGAGCCTTGATCACTTTGACTATTCTACACTAGAATGACATCATACTAACCCATCCCCTTGGCCCGAGGCTGTCATTGTGTCCCACTGGAACCTGGGCACAGTTCTGTTAGAGGCCTAGGTCTAAACTGGTTGACCCCGCAGGGCTTCTTTTGCTTACATTATTTTGGGAGCTGGCAATTACAACTAGGTACCATAATGTGACTTGAGAGAAGAAAAAGTATGTGATAAACATCTTTTTCCATCCTTTTTTCAAGTAATCAGAGTCTTAACATGCAAGTGCTATGGCTTTATAATCGGAAATAGGTCATGTTTCCCTTACTCTTCAAAAATGTTCACTTAGTTTCTTTTTTTGCCTGACAAGAAGCTGGGCAGTGAGGTCAAAGTTGTTATGAAAAAAAAAAAAGAAGAAGCACAGTTTTTGTTCTCATAGAGTTTATAATGTGGGTGGGGGAAATGAATGAATATTTAATGGTCCAATTACAGATGGGGGAAGTATCAGGGAGGACATGCCCAGGGTGTCCTGAAGGCTATAGTGAAAGGTGATCCAAGAACTACCATCAGCAGAAACTTCTGGGAACTTGTTGGAGACCCCAAACCTATTTGAAAGCTGCACTGTTACAAGCTCCCCAGAGTTTCATATACACAGTATGGTCTGAGAAGCCCTGGGAAGCTTGCCGGACCGTCTTGTTACTCTAGCTGCTGAACAGCTCTGCGACCTTTGAATGAGTTGCCTCACCTCTCTGCATCCCACACTCTTCCTGTGTTAAAACAAAGAAACACAAATGGCATCGATGCCATCTGTTTTGCATACCACATGAGAAGGTATGAATATTAAAAAAAGTGGGCTGAAGTTCTATAAATCCAAGACATTGTTATAAACCTCAAGAAGCCAGGAGTAGGTATTTCTGTGAGGTAAGGAAGCTGTGGCTCCCTTCAGGAGAATGGAAGGATTATTTTCAAAAACTGCAACAATATCCATGGCAAATTTGTATGCATGAAGTCTGGATTAGGACATGTGTTTTTCCTCTGGTGGATTTCTGTGGCATTTCATAGAACTTGACGTCCACCTGTGCTGTTATGATCAACCCTCCAACTGAAGTGGATGGTGTTTCTTAACTTGCTGCTAATAAATAGGAATTACCTGGCCATGCCTGAGTGCAGAGATCTACATGCTATTAAGTTCATAATCTTTTGATATTAATTCAAGTAGCCTTACATCCCATCCCAGTTCTGCTGTCCCTTCAAGAGGTTCTTTTAAACTTGAAAATAGAGGTCAGAAAATCCTTCTGAAATTCTTGCTATTTATAAATGCTAACATCTAGGATTGAAGTGTACTGTGCTTACGTTAGGAAATTTAATCTTTACTAACACGTTCATGAGGTGTTTCTATTTCATAGATGAGGAAATGTAGGTTCAGAGGAATTAAGTGCCCAAGTTCACATAGGAACTGTAGTGATACAGCCAGACGGCGAGAGAACCAAGACCCCCAACGCAGAACCATCTGCCTCTCGAACTCTGTTTCTGACCATTCTGTTATTCTGACCCCACATCAAGCCATGGAAGCTAATCACCTCAATGCTTCCTCATTAGAGAGGTTTGGGAGGTTTGCTCCAAAGCAAGAGGTTTGAACCATAATGAGTAACCCCATCCTAAACGCAAGGATTTACTGAATAAAATGCAAACCATTGCATCTATCCTAAATACATCATGAAACTTTTCAACCTTAGCCAATCTTGTGTTGGCGACCCACTGTACAGATAGTTCTTTCCTTTCTGCTGGGGCTGCAGTCTGTAATAAAATGGCGTATGTGTTCTCTAGTCATTGAGCTCCATTATTTTGCGTTGTCAAATATGAACTCAGGTCTTGTGAACTGGAGTCTCAGGATCCCAGTTCTGCGTTCGATATACAAATAAATTAAAGCTCTACCCATGAATCAGTATTATTTATTTATTTATTTATTTATTTTTTGCAGGTTTTGTCTGGGGCTGGCTTTGAACCCGCCACCTCCGGCATATGGGGCCGGCGCCCTACTCCTTGAACCACAGGCACCACCCCCCATGAATCAGTTTTAATGTAAATTCTTTAATAATTGAAAAATCTCAAATACTGTTTTGAGCAATTTGTTTCCAATGAGCTCAGATGTGAAATACTGGTAAATATGTCAATTGCTTGAGTTTAACAATAATACCTCTTGAGTAAGCAGCACTTTGTAGCTTATGGAGCACTTAATGACTCATCAAGGGTTGTAGATGGTCTAACATTTGAGTATCCACATGAATGAAATGACTTACAAGAAAAATTAGCCAGAGTCATTTTAGTAGGAATGAACAATTCCTAAACTCTGGCTGCTTCTGTAGAGTTCGGGGGCAGGATCTGAAAGTGAATCTTAAATACGCGGTGTTTGTGTGACCACTTAGACCCAGGTGGTTGTTCTGGGCTATTCTCTGCATGACTGTTTACCAATTGTTTTGGGAGCAGTCCCACTAACTGAGCACAGGGAG
Source organism: Arctocebus calabarensis (assembly GCA_963573935.1). Taxonomy (NCBI): domain Eukaryota; kingdom Metazoa; phylum Chordata; class Mammalia; order Primates; family Lorisidae; genus Arctocebus; species Arctocebus calabarensis. The sequence goes on from CAUYON010103659.1 coordinate 12,073, forward strand.
GGCAAGATGCTATGTAGGCCAGTCTAAGATCAACAATGAGTCCAGATTTATTTATAAACCCACAGGAAAGGCCCCTGAGTGTACTGCGCTATGTGACCTGAGACCAGGGTGAGGAAGATTAGTGCAAAAGCCCAGGAAGTCCTTGGTGGCCAATTGGACTTCCAGTGCGAGCCATTTGCCCTTTCAGCCAGGAGGTGGTTACAGACTGTCCTCTGGAGTGTCTGTAACCATGAACTCCTATACAAGGGGTGATCTCAACATGCAGAGATTGACCTTTTGGGTGTTGCATGTGGAAGCTGATTATGAGTTGCAGTGTGGAGATGATTCATTCAGTAAACAGTGGTAAAGCACACACTGCCTATCCGGCAGTGCTGCAGGTATAGGGAGGTATTGGTGTACACGGCAGGTGGACTCCCTGTCTTCATGGAGCTTGGTTGGGAAACACATGAGACCTTCACGTGCTGTGGAGAAAATAAAACAGAGCAAAGGGAGAGAGGGTTTATATGGGGCAAGACTGTTTTAGCAGCTAAGATACCACTCCTGAGGAAGCACCATTGGAGCAGAGACTTGATTGACATAGTGGAGGCTGGCGGAGGACTCAGATGCAGAGAGAAGCAGATGCAAAGGGCCTGAGGTGGGTAGGACATGTTGAAACGTTAAAAATCCCAGTGTGACTGAAGCTTAGTGAATAAGTGGGGAGTTGATTTTTCAGGATGGATAAAAATCAGCTTCTTCATAGCTTCTCTGACATTTGTCCTGCAACCCAGATAGTCAATGAAACTTCCCCGTGGCAGAAGAGAGAGAGAAAATGTGTGATGATTTCTATGGTGTTTTGTGTCCTTTGTGCTGTCACACATCACAACTTACTTTAAATGATGGACCCTGTCTCTGAGAGCTGCAATTTTTTTGTGGTTATTCAAGGCTGATCACGTTTGACTCCCAATTGGGCACAATGTTAAGCAGTTCCATCGCTCTATAAGATAAATTTAAAAGCTGTGTTTTTAGGAACCACACACAGACCTTTAAAAACCAACAGAGACCTAAAATTGTATCTGTTGTGATTTTTAATTTAAGTTTAATTTTATTTTAAAGACAGGATCTCATTCTGTCACCCAGGCTGGAGTGCAGTGTGGTTATCAAAGCTAGCTCACTGCAGACTTGAACTCCTGGGCTCAAAATGATCCTCTGACCTCCGCCTCCTGAATAGCTGGAACTACAGGTATGCAATGACATGCACAGCTAACTTCAAAAATTTTTTTTTGTAGAGCTACAGTCTTGCTAAGTTGCCCGGCTGGCCTCGAACCTGGCCCCAAGTGATCCTCCCAACTCAGCTTCCCCAAAAGTGCTGAGAATGCAGGTGTGAGCCATTGTATCCAGCCTTCACTGTGGTTTTGAGTAGCAGCTGCAATATTATTTACATACCATACAATTCAATTGATGTATGTATGATTTACATGCAACTTAAAGTATACAATTCAATGACTTTTAATGTATTTACAGAGTTGTGCAATCATCACCAACTCAATTTTAGAACGTTTTCATCACTCCAAAAGAAATCCCATTCCCATTAGTACCCATTAGGAGTTGCTCCCCATTTTCCCTTAGCTTGTTCCCCTTCACAATCCTAGGCAATCACCAAAGTACTTTCTGTCCTTAGAGATTTGCCTATTCTGGTAATTTCCTATTCATGGAATCATAATATGTAGCCTTTCTGTCTGGCTTCTTTCATTTAACATAATGTTTTCAAGGTTCATTCTGGTGTAGCATGTATAGTTTATGGCAGAATAACATTCCATTTTATGTATATGACCACATTTTCTTTATTCACTCATCAGCTGATAGACATTTAGATTGTTTCCATTTTGGGGCTGTTGTGAATAATGTAGCTGTGCATATTCATGTACAGGTGTTTGTGAGGGCATATGTTTTTATTTATCTTGATTAAGTACATAGGAGTGAAGTTACTGGGTCATATGGAACTTGAACTTTTTGAGGACCTGCCTGACCATTTTACAAAGTGGCTGCCCCATGTCTCTAGTTTTGGAAACAATTTTCTCCTAATGTCTAGGGGAAAAAGAATATATATTTTTTCTTTTTTCCCTTGGTATATGGGCCAGCACCCTACTCACTGAGCCATAGGCACTTCCCTATTTATTTACTTATTTATTATTAATTTTTTAGATAGAACCTCAAGCTGTCACCCTGGGTAGAGTGCTATGACATCACAGCTCACAGCAAACTCCAACTCCTGGGCTCAAGCGATTCTCCTGCCTCCGCCTCCCAAGTAGCTGGAACTACAGGCACCTGCTGCAACGCCTGGCAGCTGTCATTGTTGTTTGGCAGGCCCAGGCTGGATTCGAACCTGCCAGTTCAGGTGTATGTGACTGGCGCCTTAGCCTCTTGACCCACAGGTGCTGAGCCGAAAAAGAATATTTTTGACACCCTGATAATCCTCAAGATTTCAAATGTTAAATAGATTATGAAAGAAAAGCTAAAGATTAAAGCATTTGCTTCCTTCCTTTTAATTTGGTTGGAGTTGAAGTTGATCTATTTTGTTTAAGTTTCTATTTTATGCCATCTAATAATCATAACTTATTATTTGGCTTCCTTATTGCCTATTTCATGTTGACAAAGTTAATCCCTTAAGAAATTCCTTGCATTTCCTTCAAGTCCTTAGGTCAGGTAATGAAGACCAAGTTAATGTGAGATTCTTTTTCACTGACAACAATTAGATTTATTCAACTAATAATCACTGGATGCCTACTCTATGCCGGGCAGGTGTGAGGTGCTGAATATTCTCCTTGCTGTTTTTTATTTTAAGAGGTTTACTTTATTAGTTGTGTGTGCTGTGAACAATTCTTATAGTTCATTTTCCAGAAGCAGACCCTTTGTTTAGTAAGTTAAATTTTTAGCTTTTGGTATTCATTAGCTATATACTTCTCCTTATAAAATATTCCACCCAGGCCACACTTAGTAAGTCAAACTGACTGCAGATTTCAGTTGTTAGCACCACAGGAGTTCCATTAGGTCTTCCTTTTTCCACCTGCATTTTGTAATTTATTTGGTGGTATATTGTTACATTATTGGCTGAAGAACTTACTGAAAAATAATCTTGACCAGCCAAAGAAAAGTTGAACTAAAAGCTTTCTAAGAATTACATCTCAGCCAGAATCCAACCCTTTAGTTTTTTAAGACCACAGTTGACACAAGATGTACCTGAGTTGCAGAAATATTGGTATGATTGGGGAAGGAGGATGGTGCCTGGGAAGTGATTCAAGTCTACTTAAAGGTTAATTTTCAATCTTGGTTGGTCTTTGGACTTTGTTGACTCCCTGGACTGGTTGCCATGCCTTTCTGGAACTACAGAAACTCCTTGAATACATTTCAAGAACTCAGATGCTGGTTGTGATGATAACCTCAAAGGATATTGTTGTATTTGACATCTATTCATAGTCATTGTAAATGGATAGAATTTTCCTCTTTTAACTATATATAGGAAAGGTAGATTAAAAACCTTTGTTGAGTGGAGTTCCTTCATAAACTCATGAGAGCAAGGATTCATATAGCACTTGCTATGTGTTAGGCAATTCTAAATATTTTCTCTGTTTTAATTCATGAACTTTCATAGCTGCCATGTGAGATAGGTATTATTTTCCCCATTTCACAAATGAGGAAACAGGGGCAGAGAAGGTAAGGAATCTAGTCAAGGTCATGAAGCTAATGGGAATCTTGGCTTTAGGATCTGTGCTCTTATCCTCTATGTACTCCTCTCTCTCTTTTTTTTTTTTTCCACTTTTCATTTTTGTCTTTAGAGATGGGATCTTGCTACATTGCCCAGGCTATTTACAGGGGTGATCATAGTGCACTGGAGCCCCTGGCCTCGAGCCACTGGCATAGCTGGGACTATAGGCATCAATCACCATGCCCAGCTCCCACTGCCATTTTTTGTTCAACCTTTTGGGGTTTATGTTTCTTCACCTGAAAAATTAACCAATTAAATTTTACATTGAATTTGAGGTTGCACTTGATAATGTCCAGGGCCCCTTCCCCAAGATTCTGGTCCAAATTCAGCAGTATCACAACCATGTATAAGAGAAACAGTCAAGGCACAAAATATCTTGGGAATTAAAACACTCAGAAGCAGCCTCTTTGTGCCTCAAGGAATTCTGGAGGACTGAGTTCAATGAAAGGAAATGGTTCAAATGGTCTCTGTACACGAGGTTGTTGGTGAATTCAGCCTTTGCTTAGTGGATGAGTCTATGTGCTTCATCTGAGTATTTGTATTATGGGCCATACCACTCTGTAGATTTAGAAATGTAATAATTGTTATCTATGTATACAGTGATTTTTGATTGAGGCTACTGGGGTTGTTGGTGGGCTTCTACTGAACCAACTAGACATCTGGTGTTTGATAGGCATTAGCTTGTTACAGCCAAAGGACATTACTCCCCCCCCACCCCAAGACCTCTCTTGCTAATCATCAACAGAATGGAAATTGGTCAGAGTATTTGTGGTTTTTCTTCTTGGTTAGGACAGTGACACTTTAGCATTTTCTTTGCCTGGCGACACTACCCCCATACTGGTATCTAATAGGTTCCACATCTGTTTGGTGACCTAAAATCATGTTTTCCAAACCACAGATCAGGAAACTAAGTCTAACAAAAGAATTTTGTACCATTTCCAGTGGCAAAAGAAATCTTGAAAATTTATTTTAGATTCAATGATTCTGGAGTTTCTTGGAATTTTTGAATGTGTTATTGGAAAAAAGAGACATAATATTTGCTTTGAAATTAGATATATCCTAGAGGATCTTGAAGCATGAGCCATACTTCCCTAATTTTCCAGTGATTCTTTTATTAATCCTTGTATCCATGTTACAAAATACTTCTTTTTTTTTTTTGAGAGAGAGAGGGTTTCAAGCTGTTGCCCTGGGTAGAGTGCTGTGGCATCATAGCTCACAGTAACTCCAACTCTAGGGCTCAAGTGATCCTCTTGCCTCAATTTTTCTATTTTCAGTAGAGACAGGGTCTTGCTTTTGCTCAGGCTCGTCTCAAACTCGTGAGCTCAAGCAATCCACCGGCCTCAGCCTCCCAGAGAGCTAGCATTACAGGCGGAGCCCCTGTGCCTGGCCAACACTTTTTTTTTTTTTTTTTGCAGTTTTTGGCCAGGGTTGGGTTTGAACCCGCCATCTCTGGCATATGGGGCCAGCGCCCTACTCACTGAGCCACAGGTGCTGCCCTGGCCAACGCTTTTTAATCTCTCAGATTGATTGCTTTATCTTTCCATAATTTTACAGATTTTTAACTTTTCAGATTTTTGCCTCAGCTCTTAAACCAGTCTCCTAACTAATCTCCTTTCTAGGTCATTCTCCAACATGGTTTCTAAGAGTGATCATTTTGAAACACAAATTCAATTGTGTCATTACTCTGTTTAGAAAGTCTCAATGGTTCCCTTTTGCTTTCTTTCTTTTTTTCTTTCTCCTTAATATGGAGACGAGAACTTCTGTGCTCCAAAACCATTGTAGAGGACACCTGTATTTTGACTGGTCAGCCTCCCAATTTGCTTTTGAAGCAAATTATCTCTCCCCCAGTGAGTATTCTCAAAGTGCTCTGCCTTTTCCTAGCTTGAAGATAGTTACACAGCCCGCACCAGATCAATACTTTCTTCTGGGACTTTGAATCTTGAAAATAATCCTGTAAGGATGGAGATAAAATAGGCAGAACTTATAATTTCCTTATGAGAATATGTAGTCTTTGCCTATGAGAACTCTAAATGGGCCTGGGTCCTTTCAAGTTCTTTAGTTTATGCTATCCTGCCAAGAAACAGAACTGTTGCTTGCAATCATGAAGCTTATCTGCTTTTTTAAATCTGTCACTTCACACAAATACTCTGACCTTTAATCCTTTGTAACGATCCATTGTAATTCCCTAGGACACCATGAGAGACTTTGCAGAGGCTCTTTCCTCTGTCATGGAATGCCTCTCTCTCAACCAAAGCAGTGCACTAGAGTCTATGTTTCCAGAACATAGGACAAGTACTTTGATTGATGTAATTAGATTATCCTCATAATTACTATCAATCAATCTTTCCTCCCGGATTGCAAGCTCCTTTGTTTTGTATGATGCCTGACACGAAATAAATAATTAAGAATTATTTGATGAGTAAGTAAAAATAATAGTATATTTTATAGCTCATGTGTTGGAATTTATGTCATAAACAGCAAAGCATTTCTTCAGAATTCAAGAAAAGGGCAGAAAGTTTAAGATAATAGAATTAATATGCATGAGACTAAGTGTAAGGAGAATTGCTGATGAAATTAGGGCAAACTTATTAAAACAGGAAAGATGATGATGACAAAGTCACGTGACAAACAGAGCATGTATGTTACTAGCTAAGCAATTTTTTAAAGTATGTAAGCAATTTTAAAATGCTATTTTTAATACAGCTTGATTAAACAGTGTAGTGATTAAGAGCACAGAATCTGGAGTCAGACAGGCTGTGTTTGAATTCTATGCCTCTGTTTTTTCATTTGTAAAAAGGGGGAAATAGAAGCTAACTTATAAAGGTGCCATTATGAAAATGTACCGATGTAATACAGGCAAAGTGCTTAGCACAGTGCCCGGGGGTTCTAATCATTCTTCATCACCTCCTCAGTCCGATCCAATCTCTGCCCTTATTTGACCTCTGTGCCTGGAAGGCTGACTCCATATGGGCAGCATTCCCTGGGCTTCCTCCACGTCTGGCTTCTGCTTAGGTTTGGCTATGGTAGGCACTACCGTCTGAGACCTGAGAGCAAAGATACCTTGTCTCTGGCAGTAAGCTGGGTCTCCCCACTTCCAGGTACCTTCAGTTTGTCCCTCCTTTGCAGCTGGCTGCTCTCCCAGGCCCTGGGCAACCCCAGTCTTCCCTTTGTTACTTATGCCCCACGGGCAGTAATCGCTTCCCATTGTTCCGAGTCTTTGGATGCTTCTGGTTTGTTCCTTTAACCCTCCCCAAATTGCTATAAATAGTTCTTTTCCCTTAAATTCCTTCACATGGATGTCCGGGAAAAAATTCTATTTCTTGCCTAGACCCTAATATATGGTGCATAGTAATTGCTTTAAAATGTGCACTACTGTTATTGTGTTAAGTTAAATATTAATACTATTAATATCAAATGATTAAATTATCAAATTAAATAGATGATTATTCATCATATGAAAACAAATATGGATATTGCGAAAGCGGGATTCACATGTGTCTTTGAAGCAGAGGACTTCAAACACATTTCACATCCAGAGCAGGCTATTTTGCCTATGCTTTGGAGTAACTTCCAAGTACTTTGATAGAAAAGTTTTAAGATAGCCCTGCAATGTGGTCAGTGGTGGGGATGCAGAAAGCAAGCCATTCTATGTGAGCCCAGCCTACTGTGGGATAAGGGAGGGGGGTAATTTAATCTTTTTTCTTTTTTTTCAAGATAGAGTCTCTCTTACGTGCAGAGCTGTCATCATAGCTCACTGCAACTTCAAACTCTAGGGCTCAAATGATCTTCCTGTCATAGCCTTACCTAGTAGCAGGGTCTGCAGGCACCTGCCACCAAGCCTGGCTAGCTTTTCCTATTTTGTGTAGAGACAGGATCTTGCTCTTGCTCAGGCTGGTCTCAAACTCCTGAGCTCATGAGATCCTTCCTTAGCCTTCCAGAGTGCTAGGATTACAGGCATGAGCCACTGGGTCCAGCTCATTATTTTAGATTGGTTCTGCCTCTATTAATTTCAGACTATGGTCAAACTTTCATGGAACCACTTGACTATATTTTGTTCCTTCAAGGGAATGTTTTTTTCTGTATAACTTTTACTTGCATGGGTCATCTACCATCTTCTAAATCATTCCCAAGAAATCCAATGCAGTGTGTTGAATAAATCTAAGGTGACTATATTTTCCAAATAAAAAATATTTACTTGCTGAAACCATGGAGCAAAGTCTCCAAACTATCCATAAAGTATGGACCCTGTACACAGAGTGGAGGTCATGCTCTTTCTCTTACGTCATAGAGTGAAGAGGAGAAAAGGCTGAAACTTAACATTTCGAACTGAAAAGTGGAACTTTCTGAAACTTTGATATGCAATCCATCTAAGTCAGACACTTAGGTGGAGGCACATTAGAAAAAACTGGCACTATTTCATAAAAAGATTTAATTTCCTGGACTTATGTTTATTTTGAATAATATTCATCTACTCCACCTGTATTTTCATAAGAAGAACTTGGATCCAGCAGTACACTTGAACTCTACAGCCTGCCTTTGGGAGTAAACTTTTCTTTCCCTATGATTCCACTAAAGATCATGTAACCTGCATTTGTAACCTAAGTGATTCCATGAGTGAATGAAAAGTGTGACAAATGGGCTTACACTATCCTGGATGCACGTGGAAATTTTCTCTCCCCTTCTTTCAGTGCACTTATGAGAACATACTAAGCACTCTGCTGGGTCCTGAGATATACCACAGCTAGAGGCTGCACGTTATTAAGTGTGGACCTTGCACTCACACTACCTGTTTTTACCTCTTGACTCTCACTTTAGTGCTCTCCAACTTTAGGCAACTTTCTTCATGAGGCCTTCCTTTCCTTCCTGTAACATCAGCAGGGTCTCAAAGAATACTATTTCTTTCTTTTTCCCTCTGGCCCTAGGACCAAAATTCATTGAGCAGATGAAAGATTTTTTAAAAAAGATGAAATGATGCCCTGGAGAATTGTAAGTAGACATACCGTATAGTATATCTTTAAAGTTTTTTGTGTGTGTGAGACAGAGTTTTGCTCTGTTATCGGAGCTCGAATGCAGTGGTGTCATCATAACTCTCAGCAACCTCAAACTCCTGGGTCCAAGTGATTCTCTTGCCTCAGCCTCTCCAGGAGCTGGAACTATAAGTGCCTGCTGTCATGCCTGGCTAACTTTTCTGTTTTTTTGTAGAGATGAGGTCTTGGTCGCCCTCAGACTAGTCTTGAACTCCAGACCTCAAGTGATCCTCTCGCCTTAGCCTCTCAAAGTTCTAGGATGGCAGGCATGAGCCACTGTGTCCAGCCCATTTTTAAAATTTGTCCTTTTAAATAAAAGCTCTATAAGCATAACAGAGAATAATTTATCTGCTTTTATTACCTTCTGACTTTTTATGTTTTAGAGTGTAATAGAATGGAACTATTATAATAGCATGGTTCATAGATCTCCAAGCTAACTGCTATAAAAGCCCTAAATTCTACTTTCTTTAGTTTTTTTTGAGACAGAGCCTCAAGCTGTCACCCTGAATAGAGTGCTGTGGCATCACAGTTCACAGCAACCTCCAATTCCTGGGCTCAAGCAAGTCTCTTGCCTCCGCCTCCCAAGTAGCTGGGACTATAGGCACCCACCACAACGCCCGGCCATTTTTTGGTTGCAGCCATCATTGTTGTTTGGTGGGCCAGGGCTGGATTCGAACCCGCCAGCTCAGGTGTACGTGGCTGGTGCCTTAGCCCGTTGAGCCACAGGTGCTGAACCTCTTTAGTTGTTTTTATTTTAAAGGGTAGTGTCTTTGTAGCTATGCTGTTATTCATAATAGGGGAGGTACACCCTGTTAAAAGAAAAGAAACTTGCCCTGGTATAACAAGGCAGGGCTCAGGTACTGACAAATGTGCCACCCTCCCCTGACCAAATGACCTCTGCCCTCTGCCTTTGTCTTTTTGCTTCCTTGGGGGGATGAGGACCAATGAGCAATTTTAGGTTAATTTCTCTATCTTGTTCTCTAAAGGACTGAGGAAGAAAATAGTCTAAGTAGAAAAACATTAGATATGCTTCACAAATTGCTAAGTTCCTAATAAATGCTCCATCCTAATAATACAAAACAAAGAGTAAACGCCTTTGCTCAGAGCATCACTTTTGCTTCAACTTTTCTTTGAAAGTTTTCTGTCAGGTTTTTTTTTTTTTCCTCCCAAAGCAGGTTCATTTAAATCCAGCTTATTTGATGACAAGCCTTTTTCCATTTTGTGGAAAGTACATCAACTTCTCCTCCAGGAGAGAGACCCAAAGGGCAGATGCTGTGCAGAGCTCTAAAGCCAGCAAATATTTAACTTATCTGACCCTCACTTTGAAAGCAGATCTTGCATCTTTATGCTCTGAGGGTGAAATGTTGGGGGTGTGGTGAGGTGGTTTTAACCTTGTCTCTGCCAAACTGCCCTCTCTCCCCCTGCCCAGGGTGATCTGGAGCTTCTCTGGGTCAAATTCCATTTGCAAGTAAAGTGTCAGGGTTGGACTAGATCTCTGAGTTCTCTTTCATGTGTGACTGAACAATGAACCTTTACAACGTGATGGGGGCAATTTTTACATTCCAGCCAGCCAACAGAGCCCAGGGCTAAGCGGCCACTGCCCCTGGGGCCAGATTCCACACACTCAAAGTTCTCCAGGCTGCTTTCTAGCCGCTTCATTCATTATACTACAGCCTGGCCCTGCAACCATTTGCGTTTGTGACCCCTAGGGTCCAGTCTTCTTTTTTTTTTTTTGTAGAGACAGAGTCTCACTTTATCGCCCTGGGTAGAGTGCCATGGCGTCACATTGCTCACAGCAACCTCCAGCTCTTGGGCTTAAGCGATTCTCTTGCCTCAGCCTCCCGAGTAGCTGGGACTACAGGCGCCTGCCACAGCACCCAGCTATTTTTTTGTTTGTTTGTTTTGCAGTTTGGCCGAGGCCTGGCCTGAAACCGCCACCTTCGGTATATGGGGCCGGCGCCCTACTCGCTGAGCCACAGGAGCCGCCCAGGGTCCAGTCTTATTCAGTAGCTGGGAGTATGCCTGCATATGAGGACAAGCTCATTTTAAATTTGTAGTTGTTGGCTCAGTGCCTGCGGCTTAACCATGTACAACTGAGCTGGTGGGTTGAAATTCAGCCTGCCAAACAACAATGACGGCTGCAACCAAAAAATGGCCAGGCGTTGTGGCGGGCGCCTTGTGGTCCCAGCTACTTGGGAGGCGGAGGCAGGAGACTCCCTGGAGCTCAGGAATTGGAGGTTGCTGTGAGCTGTGATGTCACAGCACTCTATCCAGGGTGACAGCTTGAGGCTCTGTCTCAATAAATAAATAAATAAATTTGTAGTTGATAGGTGTGGACTGCTGAGTAGAAATGGAAATTCTGGCCATATACTTTACCTAAAAGACATTTGGGAAAACTTGATGCAAGAGTAAATAAGGATATGACAATTTTAGAAACCAGTCGGTGGATATAAAAATGTTTTTTAAGCAGGGTTTCCTTGTCCTCAAAAAGTAATTTCATATACATTGATTGGTGTGTCCAACAATCAAGTTGACATGATTAGGAGGTATTTAGGAGTCAAAGATGAACTTTCTAAAAATATCTTTTATTTAAACATATAGTGCAAAGTACACAAATTATCAGTGTACAAGTCAAGGCATGATCACGAAGTGAACACTATTAAGTAACTACACACTAGGTTAAAAATAGGGTGTGGTAAGAAGCCCCTCCTGCATTCTCTCTGCTCCTCAGAAATATATATATTTATTTATCAGTTATATATATATATAAATATATATATTTTTATATCAGTTTTTGGCTGGGACTGGGTTTCAGCCTGCCACCTCTGGTATATGGAGCCAGTGCCCTACTCCTTGAGCCACAGGCGCCGCCCTCTCAGAAATGTTTTTGATGGTATTGACAGCAAATATTCCAGAAAATATTTTTGGGACCACCTTCTTCTCATTCTTACTGTTACTTATTTTTTTCCCCTTTAGCCAATTGAGTGGAAGTCGTTGTGGGTGGGTGGGGAGGATGTCAACGGGAAGGGCTGACCTGCCTTGGTATCCTCCTGTAAGAAGACTGGACACCCAGGTTGCGTAAGTTTTTTTTTGAGACAGAGTCTCAAGCTATCGCCCTGGGTAGAGTGCTTTGGTATCACAGCTCACAGCAACCTCCAACTCCTGGGCTCAAGTGATTCTCCTGTCTCAGCCTCCCAAGTAGCTGGGCCTACAGGCGCCCACCACAACGTCTGGCTATTTTTTTTGGTTGCAGCCATCATTGTTGTTTGGTGGACCCGGGCTGGATTCGAACCCGCCAGCTCAGGTGTACGTGGCTGGTGCCTTAGCCGCTTGAGCCTGCACAAGTTTTTTGAATGCTCTTTTCACATAGACTTGACTATGGAAGCAATATTCTGGAATCTCATTCTCCTTTCATAGATGAGGAAACTAAGGCTCAGGAAGGTTAGGTAGCTGAATCTGGACTTCTGTAAGGTGTAGAGTCTTTGTCTAGGTCAGAATCAGAGACTTTCAGAGAATAAAGGGAATTCTCTTCTTAGTGGTGGATGGCCCTAGTCTCCTTTGAGAAGCCAGTAGAAAGTATGGTGCCACCCAGAAAAATGCACACACACAGACGCACAAAATGTATCGCTTTAGCGGGTCCCCACACCCCATTGAACCACTGGTCCCTGTGGACGGTCCCCATCCGTCTGCTGCAATGACTCTCTGAGGGACGTCGGGCGCATCCATCTCGTCCCCCGGTCTAGTACCTTTCAGCCAAAGATGGTATTGCCCCAGATAACACTATCGGTGCAGTTCGCTTGCAGCACAGACCGAACGCCCGCAGACCCAGCCTCTCTGCGCGCGCGCCGCGGGGCGCCCTCCCTTCCTGTCACAAAAGACACCACTTGGCATCCTCACCCCTCACTGCCCACGAGCACCGACTCCACAAAGTTCTGGTGCCCGTTTCTCTGGGATCACTGCCAGTTGGGTATCCAGCTCCGGCCAGGAGGGCGCCCGGCTGCCCCGGGAGCCGGGGAGACCGGACGCGGCTCGCATTCATTTCTAGAGCCCGGCCCCCCCTCAGTTGCGCCGGTTCTTGGCGGGCCCCGCTCGGGCACGCGGTGGGCGCAGCGGCGCCGGGGGACGAGCGTGTGTGCGCAGCAACAGGGCGCTCGGCCGGCCGTGCCCACCTGTCCCGCGGCCTCGTGGCTCCCCGCCGGGGCAGCCCTCCTCCGCCCGGCTCGGCCTGGTCTGGGCCGGCCGCGATCCGCGAGAGCAGGCGCAGCGCCCCTACCGCCCGCTTTTCCGCTCCCATCTCCTCCGCCTCCTCCGCCTCCTCCTTCCCCCAGCCACCCGCGCAGTCCCAACCGGTTCAGACTGGCCGGGTGCCCCGCGAAGAAGAGAAACAAGGGGCAAAGGCACACAGGGAAAGCTCCCGGGAGGAGAGAGAGAAGGTGGAGCCCGCAGCAGGGGGCTGGCTCTCCCACTCCATGCGGCCGCCGCGGGTGCGGGGGTCGTTGGGGGCAGAGGGCGGCGGCTCCCAGGGCAGCGCGTAGCTGGACCGATTGCCCAATACTCCGGCAGGGGCCGGGGCCCGGGCGGCCGGGATAAATAGCCGCCCAGCCGGCCGCGAGCTGCAGGGGAGAGCGGCGGCCGCGGTCCCCACCTCACCACCTGCCCGGCCGCCCAGGGCACCGCGCCGGAGCTGCGCCCCGGAGCCCCCGCGAGCACGGGATTCAGGTAAGGGACGCGAGCTCCCGAGGAGGGGGCCCAGGGTCTGCAGCTGCCCTTGTTGCCCCGTCTCTTGGAGGAAAAAGACTAACTCCTCCGAGCCTGAGCAGTAGGAGGCGGCGGCGCGGTGCTGTCACCCGCGGCCAGCAGCTTGTAACGGGTTTCTTGTTTGGGATGTACACTGGGGTCTCCCAGTGTCCGCGGTGCGCTCGCGTCCACCTCTCCGTTCTCCCTTTCTGGACCCGGGCCTTTCAAGCCGTGGGCAAGTTTCCCGGGAGCGCGAAGGCGGCATTTTGCACTGAGTTGTAAGAGAAAGGGAGACCTTGGGGCAGTGCTGGGAGGGGGCAGGACTGTGCCTTCGGTCAGGGCAGAAATCTGCCCCCAACCCCGAGAAGCCTAAGATTGCTTCTGGGGTTGCTGGTGGCAGAGCAGGGAGTGGGGTGTGCAACCCAGATGGGCCCGCTAGGCCTCCAACTTTCCTGGCCGGAGCGAGTGCAAGCAGGTGTCACCGAGGGAGTCAGGGCTGGGGAGCGCCAGGTGCTGCCGGGCTGCGATACTAGCAGCACGCGGGGCTGGCGGGTTCTGCGCTGTGGCGCCAGGTTCATCACCACGCTGTCATTTCAGGGCGGGCGCAGGAGTCCAACCTTTGCCACCATCGCGGGAGGCATGGGCACCTCGGCCACGCGGACACTGAGCGGGAAATTGGAGGAGTTGGTGCTTAACGCTCCATGTAGGTGACCTACTCTGGCTCCACCAGACCCCAGAGGCTTTTGAGACCCCTTAAACAAAAAACTTCAGCTGTCAAAAGCAAATCAATGCCTATACCTTGTACTTGGGATGCCAGATCTGTCCCGTGCAAACTATCCCTAAAATTAAGTTTAAATATATTGCTAATATAGTAAGTTATTCGACATAACTTTTTTTGGACCAGTTTCTTGGGCCACAGTTTCACTGTGTAAATATTGTTATTGTTATTTCAGTTTGAATTACCTGAATAGTTCATATTGATGGTGAAATCCCCATCCAACCTCACACCCCAAAGTAGTATTTTCAGTTGTTCCATTAAATTTGGTCGATTTAGTGTGTCCTAACAGTTTCTTATGTTTGGCCTGGCTTCAGTTTTGAGGAATTCTTCAGGCTGGTATAGGCAGAGAAAGCTGGAGATGATTCTGAAGAGAAAGCACCAATTATTCATTGCATGTTTAGAGCCTCTTTTAAGAAATAGATAAATGCAGGTAACAGAGTCAGCATCCATAATATATTGCCAGAAACAAGTTTTTTGTTAAAGGCTCTTGCAAGTAGAAATTAATTAGATCATAAAATGATTTCGCCTTCAATTTCCCAACCACTCCAGCTTTCAGCACCTCTGACCACCTTAGGAACACCCTTTCGGTTTCTTCCCTCTTGTGGGTAGACACGTGGAGTTAACAGGGGCCTTCCTATCGGTGGAATGAGGACTGGGAAATGCCAAACAAAGGTAGGGCAGGTACATCAGGCCCTTAGGAAATTTTTTCTGGCTTCTGACTTTGACTCTGAAAAGGTGATGAGGGTCGTGTGCTTTGATTGGAATGTGGCATCTGAGTCTTTATCAGCACAGCACACAGAGTGTTAGGGGCTGATCTGGTGGCCAAACTGGACTTTGAAGATGACAGTTAGAAAGATTCAAAGTTTTACTTACTTCAATCTTTTAAACCCATAATTTATGTATCTGATAAGTAAAAGGGGCACATATTTTTTTCACGCACAAAATGATGTTTCGAAATACATATGAAAGGTGGAATAGGTCAGTCAAGCTAACTAACACATGCATTATTTACATATTTATCTTTTTTTAAGGGTGAGAACACTTTTTTAGAGTTTTTTTTATTAACTACAGTCACAGTTACATAATAGATCTCTTGAACTTAATTTCTCCTAACTGAAATTCTGTATTCTTTGACCAACTTCTTCTTACCCGCCTATTCCTTGCCCTTGTTAACCACCTGTTCTTTACTTGTATGAGTTCGACTTTTCTGAAGTTCACATATAAATGACATCATGTGGTGTTTGTTTTTCTGTGCCTGGCTTCTAAAAGTTTAGTGGGAAAAATACACATGTTTACAAATATTTATTATGCAAGATAGTATAAATAGTTTATATTTTATGTCCTCCAGATACATTTATGCTGTCATAAATGGCAGGATTTCTTTCCTTTTTTTTAAGGCTGAAAAAGTCTCCTGTTGCATGTGTGTGTGTGTGTGTGTGTGTGTACCACATTTTCTTTATCCATTCATCCGTTGATGGACCCTGGTTGGTACACACTAGGTTGATTCCCTGTGTGGCTTTATGAATAGTGCTGCAATGCATGTGGGAGTGCAGGTAGCTCTTCAACATACTCCTGTCCTTTCCCTTGGATATGGACTCAGCAGTGGGATTGCTGGATCATAGGGTATTCTATTTTTAATTTTGTGAGGAACCTCCATACTGCTTTCCATCATGGCTGTATTAATTTACATCCTCAACAATGGTCTGCAAAGGTGTACAAGTGTTGAACCCTCAATTTTTGTAGGTTTCGTCTCTGGAATTTAATTTACGGAATAGAGTTGGTTGCAGAAGGCCAATGGGAAGGTACAAAAGAAACAAGGTCCTTCTTATGCAACTATGGCCTTGCAAGATAGTATCATCTAATGGCTTCAGTTTTAATTAATGATTGCAAGAATGCATATATTTTGAGCTAGTTAGCCCTTGAGAGATTTTTGGTGGGTACCAAGGCTTTCCCTGTAGATAATAGAATTGAACTGTAACTTTAAACTGAGTTCAGGAAAAGAAAAAATAATCTCTGGCTTCTGAAAGTTTAGTGGGAAAAATAGATGTGTTTACTAATATTTATAATGCAAGATAGTATAAATAGTTTATATTTTAAATGGCGCACCAACTTTATGGACACGCTTTGTAACTGTAACATCAATAGTGTGCTAGTGAGTGGCAGAGAAAAGGCGGTTTGTCCGGGTTAAGTACTGAGAAAAGTTCTGTGATGGGCATGACGTGGAGAAGGAGGAGGACTTCCTTGATGGAAAGGAGGACTGCTCGGGCTGCAGAGTAGCACAGAGATAGGGGAGTCTGGCTTGCTCAGAGGAATCAGAGAAGTGGGATGTAGCTAGAGCCTGGAATTTAAAATAAACAAGAAGGGAGGGAGGATGGGGCTCGATTATGAAGCACACAACAAAACATGCTAAGAAATTCAAATATAATTCACATTATCATTATATTTGTGTAAACAATAACAGCATCCCTGACTATACACGTTGCCAGTAATTTGAGTTTTGTGTGTTTCTCTCTAAAATAATTGGATGATTAAAATCTGATACTCATTTCCTTTCAATGTCTTTATAAAAGAGTGAAGTGTTTCTAATATCCTTCAATGTTTTATTTAAATCCAACAGTGTTTTTCCCCCCAAATCTTCGATCTTATGGTATAATAATGCTTAATGCAATTAAAAACTTTGATAGGAAAACAACATTTGCACTTTATTGAAGCCTATATGCAGTAAAGCTACTTTCTGTTTTTTGTTTCAATTGTAATAGTAATGATGATGTTTATTGAATATGTTATGGCAAGGGAACCATATACTTGTGTTATCTAGAAAGGCATTATTTTTATCTTCCATGAGAATTTTGATAAGTTCCTTCAGCTAAGTAAGCGGTGGGACAGGGATTTGAACCCAAGCTGTCTAGCTCCAGTGCCTGTCCTTTCTACTGTTGTGCTGTCACATAACAGGTGCATCATATGTGATAACTATTATTAATAGTAGTTAGAAATTGGGCCTCATACCTATAGGAAGAGTCTTTCTGTTTTTTTTTTGTTTGTTTGTTGCATCCTCATTCCCATCATTTTGATAAATTCAATGAAGGGACATATTTCAATGCTTTAATATACCTTAAAATGACCATATGTTCTTGTACTTTTAGGAAACACTCAAAAGAAACTCTTAAGCTCTTTGAGAAGAGATAGGACATGGTGTGAGATAAACATTAGCAAAAATGGCAGCCTTGGGCTCCATGCCTGTAGCTCAGCGGCTAGGGCGCCAGCCACATGCACTGGAGCTGGCGGCTTCAAATCCAGCCCAGGCCTGCCAAACAACAATGACAAGTACAACCAAAAAATAGCTGGACATTATCGTGGGTGCCTGTAGTTCCAGCTACTTGGGAGGCTGAGGCAAGAGAATCGCCTCAGCCCAGGAGCTGGAGGTTGCTGTGAGCTGTGATGCTACAGCACTCCACCGAGGGTGACAAAGTAAGATTCTGTCTCAAAAAAAAAAAAAAAAGGCACCATTAACTGTGAAGACCAGAACCTTCCAGATTCTCTGGAAGAATCTTAATTTCCATTATTCTCATTATCCCCAGGAAACGCTCCAAATGTGCCAGTTCATTTTGTATTTCAGCATCCCGTGTATGTGTCTGTGTGTCTTAATTCCTTATGCTGAAAGTGGTACAGAAAACATACTAGTTTGTACCTGGCACACCACCATTCTAAAGTGTGTATTCAGACAATAGATCCGACCCCACACAATCATGTGTAATTGTGCAAAACATACTAAGCAAAGGAACGTATCAGTGTTCATGGCATCCTCGTAGACTTCTTCACCAGCACAGTACCCCTCAGGCCAGGCTCTGCAGGAGAGGGGACAGAGAGAACCTAGTAGCACAGCAACCACAGTAAAGTGGGGGACACGTGGAGATGATGACACTAACTGCTATCTCTATGTCTGGCCCTCATTTTGCTGATATTTAACTCTTAAATCTCTAGCGCGTCCTTCTTTGCTCAGACACCTGCTGTTTTCATTTACTTATCCTGCTATTTTCCCCTCTGAACCAAAGAGCAGGAATTTAAAATAGATGGCTGATGATTGGATTGGTGAATAAGGGATCTTGAAACTGGTCTCTCCCCTAGCATGACATCGCTAAACCTCAGTTTCCTCAGGTGTAAATTAGGGAATTGAATACGATCTGGAGTGGCCAGGTCCCAAGGTTCACACAGGTGGGAGAGCATCGCAGTGAGCAGAAGAGACTGCGGGTCGGCCAGTCGGAGTGGATGAAGGGGTGGATGATGGGGTGGGCATACAGGATGACACAGGTGAAACCCTTTTTTGAGTTTTCTTTTTAATTTTTTCAAATTAATATGAGGGTACAATTTTTAGGTTACATTGTTCTCACTTCCAGGGTAAAGTTCCATTGGTAGAGGAGCCCCTCACCCAGGGGGCATGTTATCCACCCTCACAATGTGCATAGTAGGTGAGGGTCATCCCCTCCTTCCTGCTACCAAACATCCTCTCCCCAACCCCCTCCTGCTTCCCTCTACCCTGAACTGCACTATCTTAATGTTTTATTGTTCTTATGAACGTGTAATTATTTATATATAATTTCATATTAGTATGGAGTATACTGGATATTTATTTTTCCATTCGTGTGAGACTTTACTAAGAAGAATGTATTTCACCGCCATTCAGGTAAATGTAAAAGATGTAAAGTCTTCATCTTTTTTAATGGCTGAATAGTATTCCATGGTGTACATATACCACAGTTTATTGATCCATTCATGGCTTGATGGGCTCTTAGGTTCCTTGCATGACTCAGCAATAATGAATTGAGCAGCAATAAACATTCTAACACAGGCGAAACCTTAAATGCAAGTCAAGGAAATCTGGAGTGGAAGGCACAGTGCCCCATCCTGGAGTGGGGAGAGAAAATGCCCCACTCAACCGGGCCACAGTTACTCAGTTCTAGTTAATTGAGTTTTTAAAAATTTATTTTTATTCACTTCAATTTTAATTTTTTTTTTTTTTTTTAAGCAAGAATCTTGCTCAGGTACCCAGGCTGAGTATAGTGGTATCATAGCTCATTGCAATCTCAAACTCCTGGGCTTAAGTGATCCTCCTTGCTTTAACTTCCTGAGCAGCTAGGATTATAGGTGTGCACCGCCATGCCTGACCAATTTTTTCATTTTTTGCAAACATGGGGTCTCAAATGTTGCTCAGAATGGTCTTGGGCTCCTGACCCCAAGCAATCCTGCGTTGTCCTACCAAAGTGCTAAGGTTACAGGGACGAGTCACTGCACCCAGCCTATTTAAGTGTTATGTAAGTGTAGTTGGATTATAAACTTAGTACTATTTCTTAGCCTAAGATGTATGATTATTTTCAAATGAGCTTTCCATATTAAAATACTGTCCATAGTTTTTTCATTATAAAAAAAAAAAAGTGTTATGTAAGAATGAGAGCTTTCAATTTTTTTAACCTGAAATCCAGATTTTTGTGTTAAAACATTAGCAATTCATTCAGATTTGTTGACAACAAAACCAAAAACACAGGCAGACCAAACAAAACACTTTTAGAGACCAGATTTGGCCCAGGATTTGCCAAGGTTTCCAAGGTTCCTTCTGGCATCAAACTTCAATATAACCCACTTTTCCCCTTTTACTGAAACGCATGGTGGCTTTGAGGAGCGCTTTACCAAGTGCAGGACTGTGATAAATCTCCAAGGCCTTGAAGGTCAAATGGTAGCCTTTTTTAACGGCCAGGCTGTTGATAAAATTCGGAGGCTCCAGCAGTTAATTACTTGTGTTAATTATCCCTTTCAGGGACAATTAGTGAGATATAATTTCAGGACCCAGAACTGTTCCTCTAAATGGTTTCCTTCCTGCTTTGACTTCCTCTCTTGAAGTGAGATAATAAAGTGCAGGAAAATCGATTCTGGTTTCCATGTGGACAAGAGTATTTATAGGCCTGACTTATGGTGTGTGTAGACAAAGAAGTCTTCATAGTCTTCACTCAGATGACATCTCACCATGTATTCAGTCCCACTTCTTAAATGATGGCTCCCCAGAGCTACGTGGGGATGTCCTTGAATTTCGACTAAATAAATAAGTTAAGAATTTGGCTTTTATGAGTTGAGTTAATAAAGCAATTTAGATTTTACAAAAAGCATTTATCTGGATCTTAAAAATAAAAAGGAAAACAAAATAATAGATTTGCAGGGAAAATATTTAATATAATTATATCTTTAAAGCTGGGTTTCTTGTGTTTGGCTGAATGGGAGGTGTTCTTCACTTTATGTCAAGGAGCTGTTTTGCAAACATGTGGGCCTGGCTCTAACTTAAAGTTCAGAGCAGATGTTGACAATGAGAAGGAAGCATCTGATTCTGAGTAAATAAAATAAGAATGACATATTTGGAGAAACCACATACCCTATGGTGACTGAGCTAACCTTAAAAGGACAAACAGAAGATTCTGAATGACACTTCTGAACCGCAATTTGGCTTGTCTTGGCCCCAGCAATGAGTTAAATTCCTCCTTCTTGTACATCAGAGTCTGTTAACCATCACTGAATGTTTAACATTTAAAACAAATCTGAAAGAATCAGGTTATTTTTTTTTTAACCACTAAAATCATATCATCTGATGTTATACATGTTATTGGTAAAGGATTTGGATTTTTTAAAAAATCAACTTTTAACAATTTTACCCATGTATTTAGATGGCTTTTCAAATTCAATGATGGAACCAGGTCCTAAACTCCAGAGAGGCAGGGCACCTTCACTCCACAATGCCTTCTTCTTCTTCCTTTTTTTTTTTTTGTAGAGACAGAGTCTCACTTTATCGCCCTCTGTAGAGTGCTGTGTCGTCACACAGCTCACAGCAACCTCCAACTCCTGGGCTTAGGCGATTCTCTTGCCTCAGCCTCCCGAGTAGCTGAGACTACAGGCGCCTGCCACAACACCTGGCTATTTTTATGTTTCACAGTTCAGCCAAGGCCGGGTTTGAACCCGCCACCTTCAGTATATGGGGCCGGTGCCCTACTGGCTGAGCCACAGGCACTGCCCCGCAATGCCATCTTGATACACTCAGTTGATTTTGTTGAATGAAATATATTTGGATAGTTGATCAATAATGCAAATGTATGAGGGATTTCGGTAAGTAGGCTTTCTATACAGTTGTTCATTTCTGAAAGGTGTGTTGAGCTTTCTTACTGCATGCTCATTGTAGTTATTAGTGCTGGAAATATGAGCCAGGCTTGGTGAGGAGCCCTTACCCAAAGACTTACCTTAACTCAGTTTTGACACAGGAATGACTGACTGTTGAGTGTTTCCTGGATGGCTTCATTCGGGCTCAGTCTTAAAGGAAGAGCAGGCCTTGGAGAAAGGCCTTCCAGATGCCTCCAGCAGCTAGGGGGGACGGAAGGGGCAAAGGAGGGACCAGAGAAGGAGCATAGCTTAAATGGCGAGTTGTGAGCTGTGGTTTGGTGAGCACAGGTTTTTCAGATGGTCCTGGCATATTACACGCCTTTAGAAAAAAGCCAAAGAATTAGGTCACTGGCTGGGTACTTAAAGATCTGGATATCTAATGTCATATGGACAAAACATCAATCCGTGAATAACATTCTAGTTTTAGCAATGAACGACTATAAACCCCATGAGGGCAGGAATGATCATGGCTGGTTTCCTAGCATGCTTGTAGTAATCAGTGAAATCAGAACCTGTGCTTTGCTAATGGATAAACTATGGAGGGTGAGGAACCATGGAAGGATTTGAAAAGTTGGAAGCAGAAATTGAGATGATCTGAGAACCATGGTTTAGAGGGATGGCTCTAGCAGCAGCTTGGCGGGCGAAATGGTCTGGATCTTTGTTTCCTCCAAATCCCCTGTTGAAATGAGGTTTCCAGTGTTGGAGGTGGGGCCTGGTGGGAGGTGTTTGGGTCAGGGGGGCGGGTCCCTCATGAATGGCTTGGCACCCTCCCCATGGTAACAACTGAGTTCTCACTCTATTAGATCATGTGAGATGGCTGGTGGTTTAAAGAGCCTGTACCTCCCCACTGTCTCATTCTCTCTTTCACCATGTGACACGCCTGCTCCCTCTTCACCTTTAACCACAAGCGGAAGCTTGCTGCGGTCCTCACCAGAAGCAGATGCTGGCACCATGCTTCTTGGATAGTCTGCAGAATTGTGAGCCAGAGACACCTCTCTCCCTTACAAGATACCAAGCCTCGGGTATTCCTGGAGAGCAATGCAGAAGAGAGTAACACAGTGGGTGCACTCAGCGAGGGGAGTGTGTAAGCCCAGGGAACCAGCAGGTGGCTGTGGTGGCCAGGAAGAGCCTGAGTGCAGAGCTCTTTGTGTGCAGGACCCTGGGATGCTGCTGAGGAGGAGCAGGCTTTGTGTGGGGGTCAGTGGTGATAAAACTCAGAAAGAAGAATTCTAGTTACATTGAGTTGGAGGGGTCTGAGCCCATCCAGGAGAGATCTTGACATGGAAAAATGGTGAAAAATTGGTTAGAAATGTGGACCTGGAGTTCTGAGGAGAGGTCAGGGCTGGGGAGGGAAGCCTCAGACCCCTTCCTTTGCGTGTCTGTGATCACGTGGTGAAGGTAGAGACAGCCTGGGACAGTCATGTGGGAATGGGCTCTAGAAAGCTAAGGGGGCAGGGATTTGCAAGAACTGAGGTCAGCAACGTCAAGTCTGAAGAGGCTGTGCAGACTGACGACGAGGAGGTGGGGACTCCATCGTGACAACAGTTTTCTTACTTAGGTGGGTCAGAAACTAGAACGCACTAGGCTGAGGAATCAGAAGGCAGTGAGGAAGCAGATGTGGGGCGGGGACTCTTTCACGTTTCCCTAGTTAAACCTTCAGGAGACGTAACTACAGTAACAGTCTCTGACACCAGCTACATCTTCACTCCAGGCCTGCCCCGTGCCTGGTGCTTCCTGGTCAGGTTTGAAATCCCCTCTAGGCCTTAGCATGTGCGCTGCTTGTTATTAGAAGCATGCTCATGTGGGCGAGGTATGTGGCTCACGCCTGTAATCCCAGCACTCTGGGAAGCCAAGGTGGGAGGATGAAGCTAGGAGTTCGATACCAGCCTGAGCAACATAGGGAGACTCCATCTCTACAAAAAAATAGAGAACGTAGCAGGGTGTGTGGCACATGCCTGTAGTCCTAGCTACTCAGGAGGCTGAGGCGGGAGGATTGTTTGAGCCCAGGAGTTTGAAGTTGCTGTGAGCTATGATGATGCCACTGGACTCTGGCCAAGGCAATGTAGTGAAATCTTTTTTTTTTTTTTTTTTTGTAGATACAGAGTCTTACTTTATCGCCCTCGGTAGAGTGCCGTGGCGTCACACAGCTCACAGCAACCTCCAACTCCTGGGCTTAGGCGACTCTCTTGCCTCAACCTCCCGAGGGGCTGGGACTATAGGTGCCCGCCACAACGCCTGGCTATTTTTTGTTGCAGTTTGGCCGGAGCCAGGTTTGAACCCGCCACCCTCAGTATATGGGGCCAGCACCCTACCCACTGAGCCACAGGTGCTGCCCATCATAGTGAAATCTTATCTCAAATTAGATAAGAGAGCCACTGTGGCCGCCGGGCAGCACGCCTCACAGTGCGTCTGTGGGTGACTTGGATTAGAATGCTAAGCTGCCTTTTTAAAAAAATGTACATTCTGAAATACTGTTTGTTTAGAGTTAGAGTCCCACTCTGTTGCCCTTGGTAGAGTGCTGTGGTGTCATCATAGCTCACAGCAACCTCAAAGTTTTGGGCTCAATTGATCCTCTTGCCTCAGCATCCTGAGTAGCTGGGACTACAGGTACCTGACACAAAACCCAGCTCATTTTTCTATTTTGAGAAAGAGGGGTCTCCCTCTTGCTCAAGCTGTTCTCCAAATCCTGAGTTCAGGCTATTCACCTGCCTCAACATCCCAGAGTGCTAGAATTACAGGTGTGAGCCACTATGACAGGCCAGATTCTGAAATTCTTAATACATTAAAAACATTTAGGCCTTGAACCTGAAATTTGAAAGGAAAACAAATCCTAATAGTTTTGAATTATTTCAAATTGCCATCTGTCAATATCCAGATCTTGGTTTGATATTCTAAGTGTTAAGAAAGATTAAAAAGTTGTTGTTTTTTTTTTTTTTTTGGACAGCACCTGTGGCTCAAAGGAGTAGAGTGCTGGCCCTGTATGCTGGAGGTGGTGGGTTCAAACCCAGCCCCAGCCAAAAACTGCTGGTTTTTTTGTTTTTGTTTGTTTTTTTTTTTTTTTTGCATGGCAATCCAAATTATTGAACTACTGATGCTAAGTTATACAAAATTGTACCACTTTAATTAAGGCCACCTTTAATTAAGTTTACATTTGGCCACCTCAAAGTAGTTGTAACATTAGGTTGGTCAATTTAAATATTGTGGCTCCCTGTTGGATAGACACACAATCTTTACATCCAAATGTTAATGCAACAAAACAACAGGCATTATTAAATAAAACAGCAATAGTTACCGCAAATTAGGCCTTGAGACCAATTACACATGATTAAAATTACTTCCCACATTCACATCCACAGTACTCATCCACAATTTAACACCTCAACCAAAGCGTTACACGTGTGAAACAATCACTAACAAGGAAAAATACTAAACCTGTATATTTGGTGTTGCAAATACACTTATGTATGAGCAAGCAAGGGATTCACAGTGAGAATCTACAGCTGCAGAAGCCTGGAAATGATTTACAAAAATTGTGAAATCATTAATTGTTTGAAAATATACACTTCTTGTTATAGACCTCCACTGTACACACAACTATAAACATTGTTCCCTATGTAAACAAAAGAGGAAACATAATAAGAGATTTGAAAAGTCTGGACATTTCCTTCCCAACAGATATTAAAGGAAACGTCTTTAATCTAAGACATGATACTGAAGGGTCTATTATATTTTAAAGACAAGATAACTGTCTCCACAAATATTTTCAGTTGTTTTTTTTTTGCAATTTTTGGCCGGGGCTGGGTTTGAACCTGCCACTCTGGCATATGGGGCCGGCGCCCTACTTCTTTGAGCCATAGGCACTGCCCTCTCCCTCTCCACAGATACTTTAAAAATTAAAAAAATTATATAGCTGTGTTAATCAAGGTACTTATTTTGTACAATACAATGATAATGACCTTGAATTTCTTAGAAAAAATTACAATAAGCTACAAGTATCAAAGAAACAAAGTTATCTGGAGTAGCCTATATAGGAGCTCTTTGGACTTTCTTTTATTATGCTAAAATAGTGGTGCTTTCAGGATTTACATTATTGTACTCTCCAATACAAAGTATGGGGCCTGTTAAAGTACACAGTAGACCATTTTCATACATGTACAGCTTTGGTGGATGAAGAATGTCTCTTAGCAGTAATACTGGATGTAGCCTCTGGTTTTATCAGCTGCATACTCTACAGCTGTTATATAAGTAAAAATGTCTTGTGATACTGGAAAGTGATTAGAATGTGCAAACTGATATAGTAGCTTTCATCCGCCTCTTAAAGGGTACCACCACAGGAAAGTCCATTTAAGATGTTGGTGGGTTTAACAAAGTTGGAATGCTGGCACTGTTGAATTGGGCAACGGTTCTTCAGACCTGGCTCAGAGCTACAATGCATTTAGTATATTAAAGCAGCTGACATGATGACTTTTTGCGAGGCTTCCCAGGCACTGGAGTTTTTCTGTTAATTTGCCACACTAGGTCATAAAAGATTTCATTAACGTTTATTTCTGATTTTTCAGAAGACTCTAAGAATGCACAGTTGTTCCACTGTCTTGCTAGATTTTGACCTTGTTCCTTTCCTACAATTCTTTCATCTTCCAAGTCACACTTATTACAGACCAGAATCATTGGAACATCATCAGTGTCTTTAACTTGAAGAATCTGTTCTCTCAAATCTTGTAAGACATTAAGTGTAGACTGTGCTGTGATCGAATAAACTAATGCAAAGCCTTGTCCATTCTTCATGTACAAGTCCCTCATTGCTGTAAATTGTTCAATTCCTGCAGGATCCAAGATTTCAAGCATACACGGTTGTGCATCTACTTCAACTTGCTTTCTATAAGAATCTTCTATTGTAGAATCATATTTTTAAAAAAAAAATCCCTTGAACAAATTGTCTAGTCAGAGCAGACTTTCCAACACCTCCTGAGCCAAGAACGACTAGCTTATACTCATGCATGATGCAAATTTGTCAAAACTTAGTACCTCTCACGCTGTCCCCAGGTTCCCGCAGCCAGCATCGCCCCGTGCTTCCTCCGGGTCACTCTTCCCGGTGCCATGGCTATCCTCAGATTAAAAAGTTTTTAAAATGTCAGATTTCCAAACAATCGAGTCACCAGTTCTCTAGAACTCTGGGGTGTGTGACAGTACTCTTTAGAAAGTGGCTATGAAATTATCAGAAATCCCTTAACATTATGAAAGTAAGACCTAACATTTATTAAGCTGTTTACAGTATGCTAGGCATTGAGCTTTGCATTTTCAATACACTATTATACTATTTTACAGATGAGAAAACGGGCTTAGGACACTAAGTAATTGGCTTAAAATCACATAGTCAGTGATACTGTGTGCGTAAACTGGATTGGAACCAGCTGTACAACTAATGGGAAAGCCCATGATCTTAACTATTTTTACTTAGTTCCTATCATTCAGGAACCGGATACTACAAAAATTTCCTACCTCATCTTTATGATAAAATTTAGAAGAATAAAGAGAGGTTGTTAAGCAATTGAAAATATTCTTAACCAGCTTCACATGGTTACCTTTTATTTCCTTCTTCCATATGTGCCCTGAGCAGCCAAAGGTCGTTGATGTTGACTTCAGAAACTCTGAATTTCTGGTCTGTTTTCATTGTTTGGATTCTTCTTCTGTAATAGTTAGTCATTGCTGCACCTGCAGAGAAGATTTGCTCTGTTACCTCTTTGTTTGAGGAGCTGCAAGACCAATGAGATAAGCAACACATATTCTCCTGATTTCATTGCTCTCATGCAAACCTGTTTCTAGGTTAAAAATCTGGGTGTGTTGGCTGGAAAGGTGGATGTGGATGAGGAGGGAAGCCTCTGGTCTTGGTGAGGGGACCTCACATTTATGAAAAGTCTCATGGAGCTATTGCTAATTCTCTCTAAATCGGTCCATATAAAGGGTCATTGTAACCTTGTGTGTAAATAGCATTAGTTTATTTCTTTTTAAAATTGGCTTTATTAAGGTATAATTTACATACAATAAAATTCAACAAGTGTAAGTATACAATATGATGAGTTTTGGCAAATGTATATAGTTGAAGTTTACCTTTATTTTTGTGCAGCAGCTTTATTAAATTATAATTGACAAACCATACAGTTCACTTATTTAAAGTATATAATCTAATGATTTTTTAGTATATTTAGAGTAGGGAAACTGTCACTCCCATCAATTTTAGAGTCTATCTTCACTCCTAATAGAAAGTGATCACTTGGGCAGCACCTGTGGCTCAAGGAGTAGGATCCTGGCCCCACATACCAAGGTGGAGGGTTCAAACCCAGCCCCAGCCAAAAACTGCAAAAAGAAAAAAAAGAAAGTGATCACTCCCTGTTCCCTTCAATCTTCTAACCTCCCAGCCCTAGGCAGCCACTAAGCTACTTTGTTTTTATAGATTTGCCCATTCTGAACATTTCATATAAATGGAATCATACAATATGTTGTCTTTTTCAACTGGCTTATTTCACTTAGATTAAGATTTTTAAGGTGCACACATGTTTTTGTCTACGGGAGAACTTCATTCTTTTTTTTTTTGAGACAGAGCCTCAAGCTGTCACCCTGGGTAGACTGCCGTGGCATCACAGCTCACAGCAACCTCCAATTCCTGGGCTCAAGCGAGTGTCCTGCCTCTGCCTCCCAAGTAGCTGGGACTACAGGTGCCCGCAACAACGCCCGGCCATTTTTTGTTTGCAGCCGTCGGGCTGGATTCGAACCCGCCAGCTCAGGTTTACGTGGCTGGTGCCTTAGCCCGTTGAGCTACAGGCGCTGAGCCAGAACTTCATTCTTTTTTACAGCTAAATAATATTCTATCATATGGCTATATCACATTTCATCTTTCATCAGTTGGTGGGCATTTGAGTCTATTATCAAAAAAATCCATCAGTTTTCAGCACTTATATGTAGAACATTAATAGAAAGATATCTAGAATATTTAATATATTTTATCTCTAGTCTATTTTAATATATACAATATTTTCTATAAATATTCACCACTTTTTATATGATAGCATTAATTTTTAAAGTGTAGACTTTTAACAGATACTTTGCTTTTTATATTCCTATTTTAGCTTTCTGTCTTTCAAGATTTAATATACCAGGAGTCAGAAAGATGTAAGTAGCTTAGCCCTGTCTTTGACCTCAGAGTTAGTCTGATCAAAGCAACTACAATTGGGTTCACAGTTGTACTAAAATTATTATTTTGAGTGTGCTCTCTTATATAGCTATCTCAACTATAGAAAATGCTTATAGAATTGTAGATGGAGAAATATGTAATTATATTATGGAGATGGCTCAGTATGATTTTACAAAATGTTATAACACTATATTTGGAAGTACAACATGGTGGATTTTTTCTTCTCCTAAAAAATGACATTGATATATAACTAAATTTATTTGACTGTAGAAGACAAATCATAAACTGACATTTTGAAATGTCACCGGAAAGTGACAAAATTGATCTAGCGACTATAACTTTTTTCTTTTTTTAAGAGATAGTCTTGCTTTGTCACTCAGGCTGGAATGTAGTGCACAATTACAGCTCACTGCAGCCTCAAACTCCTGGACCCAAGCAATCTTCCTGCCTCAGCCTCCTGAGTTGCTGGAACTATAGGTTGCTATCAACCCCAACTAATCTTTTTTTTTTAAATTTTTTGCAAAGATGAGGCCCAGGCTGTTCTTGAACTCCTGGTTATGAGCAGTCCTTGGCTTCCCAAAGTGCTGTGATTAGAGGTGTGAGCCACCATGCCTGGCCCCAATGACTATAACTTTTAAAGGAATACATGAACAGGCTTGCTAACATATGAATCAACAAATAGAGTAGATTCACTTGCAAGTTTACATTTTTGACCCAAATGGAACTCATTTTTAATTTTTATCCCACTTATAAAGTTATAAAAAAAAATAAGTTATAAGTGTGTTGATACTTTTGCAACTGATGACTGCAGATGTTGCACTTTTTACCCCCAGATATTGTAGGATGAAACTGCTTAAGAAATAGGAAAGTGAACGTTGAAGTAGAATAATAGCTGTGGTGTGGAGAAGGCAGACTTCACTAGAAAAGGGCATGGTCACTTGTACATCTTAAACACCTGTCTTATGCTTGCCTTTCATGAAATGAAATTTAGTTAATTTATATTTGAATTAGGAGCTTCAGTATGAATATATATTTGTTTACCTATAGTTTATTTATTTATTTATTTTTGAGACAGAGTCTCGCTGTCATCTTGGGTAGAGTGCTATGGCATCATAGCTCATGGCAACTTAAACTTCATTCAAGTGATCCTCTTGCCTCAGTATCCTGAATAGCTGGGTCTACAGGAGCCTGCTGCAACACCTAGCTAGTTTTTCTATTTTTTTCTTTTTTTAATAGTGATGGGATCTCGATCTTGCGCAGGCTGGCTTCAAACTCCTAAGCTCAAGCAGTTCACCTGCCTCAGCCTCCTGGAGTGCTGGGATTACAGGGGCGGGCCACCGTGTCCAACTTTTTACTTATATATTTTTAGAATTCCCAAATAATCATTCATCTAACATTTTAACTTACATTTTCTTAGAATACCCAAAGAATGATTTGTTAACCTACTTATTTTTTAGGTGTTAGATAATTATTTCTCAATTCTCAGGATCCCTTTACCCAAACTGAGGTGGTAGAGAATAAA
Source organism: Arctocebus calabarensis (assembly GCA_963573935.1). Lineage (NCBI taxonomy): Eukaryota > Metazoa > Chordata > Mammalia > Primates > Lorisidae > Arctocebus > Arctocebus calabarensis. The sequence goes on from CAUYON010103659.1 coordinate 42,259, forward strand.
TAAATTGTGTTCGGAAGGGCAAAAGAAATAGATTATGGGAAAGAGTAATATCAATATTAGAACTACTTCTGGCAGAGCCGGTTTGCTCTGTGGCTTATGAAACTTTTTACCTGTATTGGAGTCAGAACTCAAGCAAAATTTTAGGCAGCTGTTGAAGATAAAACCCACATACAGAGGTCTCCATAAAGTTCATGTGCAATATCAAATTTACCCATTTGGTGTGTATAGCTCAGTGGTTTTTAGTCTATTCACAGCGTTGTGCCACCTGCACCACAATATAATTTCTAAATATTTTCATTACTCTAAAAAGAAACCCTGTGCCTTTAATAGTCATGCCCACTCCTCAGACAGTTTTCCAAGGTGGCTCCCACCCTTTCTTCTGCAGTATGAGGGTTCCAATTCTACATATCTTTCCCTGTGGTTTATAGCCTTTTCTATAGCAAATAAATGTAACTGATGGAGGGTCTTGTAACCCAGTATGACTGAGACTTTTGACTTGCCTCACAGATAACTAGATCAAGGCAAAATCAAGCTAGAATCAACCATTTTGCCCTCCCCTCTAGGATACAGTCACTGGATCCTATGCTCTTAAAAACCAAGTGCTTCAGCACCAGGCAATTTAGGAGTGATTGAAATGCAAATACAAATGTGCTGTTGTTGACCTCTTTGCATATTTCAAGTGAAAAAATGTATCTATGAATCTTTAATGACATATCCGTAGGCAATGTTTAAAAGGGGATTATCAGAGAAAGATTTCGTGGTGGGGGACAAAAGCAAAAGGGCACTGTCAACTGAAAAGAAGATTAAATAATTATAAATCACTCTGCGTTTGGGAAAAATTAGTCTAGTACATATTGTATGCATTTCAGGGACAGAAAGCTTCCGTGTCAATATTAAATGTTCTTAAATATCAAGTATGCAATTCTGACAGCCTATATGTAAGAGAACAGAAATTTTCAGCCAGTATGAAGAGCTGAGGAAACAAAGGTTGGGCATTATTTGAACAGTCTAAAGGCAGTCAAGGGCACTAGAGCTTCGTTTTACCACGAATGAAATGTTGACTTTCATCAACAGACTTCTTCACTTTTCAAAGGAAGTGATTGGAGCTTGCCAATTCTTCTTTCTGATTAAATGAAATGAATTCTAGCTTTAGGAGATAGGTTATCCTTTATACTAATGATAATTTAATTTTTTAAATAATGATGTCTTCTTGCAGTTAATTTTATTTTATGCTTTTTTCTCTCCCCCAGGGGTGGTTCATAATACATGGACTGTCATAATTTTTAAGTTAAAGTTAAGGAATGCACGTACACCACATGTTAAAGTTAATTTTGTGATATCCCATTAGATGACAAAACTGCCCCTAAATTATATTTTTCTTCAAATAGTCTCTCAAGTGGTTTTTAATTTGGAATTGCATAAGGTGTCTGGTCACATGGAGTCCTGGTTTGTTAACACTCTGGTTAAAGGAGATTCCAAATTCTCAAAGAGTTTACTAGAATTTGCTATAATATGTACATTTCCTAGAAGCACATGTTTATACAGTTTTTTTTTTTTAATATATATACAGTTTTGTGAATAAGAGCCTCAAACTTTGAATATACTCATGGACTATTACTTTAAATAATACAACACCTTCTGGGACTTATAGATCTTGTTATTTTTTAGGAAAGAAAAAAATTCCACCATTTAGATAAGATAAATGAGTTATTAATGTCTGAATTTATTAGGCAAAGTATAGAAAGAATTCTTTTTTATTTTTGCAGTTTTATTTTGGCGGTCTGGGTTTGAACCCGCCACCTACTATGGGGCCAGCGCCCTACTCCTTTGAGCCACAGGCACCGCCCACAGAAAGAATTTTATCTTGGGAAAATAAACATAGACTTCTTGAAACGCATTCTTCTTAAATTTCAGGTGAGAGTACAATATTCCTAATCTGGTTGTCCTTTGTGAGCCCTGTAAGATCTGCCCTCTCCAACTCCAGACACTTATCAAGCCTATGCTGATTCCACACCTGTGTCCCTGTTGTTTGTTGTACTTGAACCTCTCTTTCATGAATCTCCTCCTTACTCTTTATAATAAACCTACTTTATGAGGCTGTCCTCTCCTGTTCTCGCCTTGCCTGGATTTCTCTCACTTCCTAACATGGTGACCCACTTCTTAGGCACCTGATCATGTGCATACTTTCTGGTGTACGTACCATTCCATATGCTGTCATCTTACCTTCCTTCCTGGATTATAAGAGCTCATAGAGAACAAGGACCCTGCTTTATATCTCTTCGGATTTCCCTTAGTATCTAGTGCAACATAATTTAAATCGTAAGTGACCAAAAAAATGTGTTGAATAAAGACGACATTTATCATGTCTCATTCCCGCAAATATTAGGATGAATGGGCTTAGTGGAAATTTTAGTTAATTTGGAGTTTTTTTTGATTTTTTATAATTTTATTAAATCATAATTGTGTACATTGGTGTAATCATGGGGCACAATGTGCTGACTTCATACACAATCTGAAATATTTTGGTCGTACTGTTAAACATAGCCTTCATGGCATTTTCTTAATCACTATATGAAGACATTGATATTCTACATTTACTAAGTTTCACCAGTACCCTTCTAAGATGCGCTGTAGGTGTGATCCCACTAATTTGCAGTCTTTATTAAAAAGAGTGCCAAGTAAGGAAGTGTATTATATTGAATCATAAGATATGAAACAGGGGGGATAAAATTTCTGAGAGAAATTTTCAGAAAAATAGATATGGCATATCTGTTTTTCCTATATTCTGTTGTCATTAACTACATTCCTTAGGTTTACCATTGGTCCAATTGGAACCAATTGGGCTATGGATGGTTAAAATCATCAGTTTGAAATTAGTTCATATGCACAATGTTTACTGTATTGTAAAGAAAGAAAACAAATATTAGATAACTTAATTTACTGAGTTAGCTCATAAAACCAGAAGGCTGGAGAAACCAAGCTTGGGTATCTCTCAGGATATCTCAAGGTAGTGGGAATGACAGAGGTTCTCTTCAGTGCACTTTTATGGGGATCAGTGATCAAATTTTTTTTTTCTTTATAGCATTTCACTCAAGATTCAGAGTCCTGGGAGGGTGGTCCTATTGGCCTCTCTGGAGTCATGCACCAAGTTATTGCTCAAGGTCAAGGAATCTTGATTAATGGTCCCTCTTAACCTCTACCCAGAGTGCCAACTTAAGTTCCCCCAAAGGAAATTGAGTACCACTACAAAAAGGCAGAAATAAGCCTATTTGTGAAATTGCCTTAGAGAACAAAGAATATCAGACAAATAGCAGGTGAGTGGTACTTAAGGAATAGAGAAAAATACAGGAAAAAGGTGTTACCCTGTCAGCAAACAAGATATCACTAAATGGTATTTTTTGATCTATTCTATTGAGATAACATGTATCTTAAACTATGAGATGGTAACAGATCAGTCCTATAAAAACTTGTCTTTCTAGTCAGGGTTGATTTCCATGGAAACTTTGCATTTCTCAGGTTTGCTTTCCTAAATATTTACTGTAAGAGGAATTTCTCTGGCTCCTGTCCTATGTGTTGAAATGTTACCCAAGGCAAGGTGAAGCAAGGCAGGGCAAAAGTATTTGGAGTAGAAAGGCGTTTCCGTTTCTGTCCACTTTGGTTTGGAACCAGCAGCAGGGAGCTATTCCTCCTCCCACTGCCCCATCACCACATACTTCCCAGGAATACTGGCTTTATTCATAATTCTGCTGCTCTGACTGTACAAATGTGTACTTTTCCTGAAATGCTATGAAGATTTAAACGAAGGACAATCTTGTAGGCATTTGTCTTCATGCAACCTCTTCATCTCTTTATAATGTTTAGCTATTTCTGTTACATATTATCTAGTTTGGGGAATTAAGCCTATATTGTTTTAAAGAGGATTTGGAAAAGGAATTGTACAGTCCTCCATTGTCATTAGAAAGACCAGAATTGAATTGTTGACTTTTACAATAGAGTCTGTACTGGAGAGAGTATACTTCTGATGGAGGGATGTATCTGATTACCACGACGCATTTTGATATTTGGAAATTTGGATTATTCTCTTTACATAATCATGTGGTTTGAGTTCTCAGAGCTTAGAATCTAACTTTTGTGCACAAATTGTAACATCTTGAAAGCTGGTATGTATAAAGGCCTGTGGCAGGTGGTGACATGAGTTATGCCCAGTGCTCTGAATTTGAAGTGAAGAAACCCATGGAAGCCCAGGCAAACATATGATGGGTGTACCACAAGTCTCTTGGGATAGCCAGATGCCTTGTCATCTCATCAGGGGTGTGTATGAATGGTTGAGTGATATTCCTTTGTCTTTCCCTGTTAACTGATGAACCACAGCCAAGTGAATGGGTTGGCAAAACCTGTGGGCAAAGAAGACTGTTGAACGTGACCGTAAACCTGGCAGGAAGGGACACTGAAGGTATGGGTTACAGGGGAGGCCCTGTGAGGGACCTGGAAGCCAGGCCTCGGGTCTCCAAATCCATTGTTTTGTAAGCTGTTTCCGAAGGAAATTTTTCACATTTATTTTAATTAAGTAAACATTTTGATACCAAAACTTAGTAAAAATTAAAAACAAAATAGACAAACATCACCTATGAATTAAAAAATCTCCCCCTCCAATAGACTAACGTAGTCAAAATAGTGCACTGACCCAGGAAAATTCAATCCGATAATTCAAGGATGTTTCAGCAAACTCTAAAAATAGAAAAATATGAATGTTTTCTTAATTTGGTAAAATAAATCGATCTAAGCCTCAGAGGCAGCATCATGGCATTTGAAGGCATTCCCATCAAAGTTGGGAACTAGACAAAAATGTGTTGCTGCTCAATCAAGTTCACTGCTCGCTGCCCCGGAGGAAGCTGGTCCACTGAGGTAGCCGGAGTTACAGCACAGAAAGGGGGTTCATTCTGCAGAGCGCTGAATGAGGAGACTGGAGGAATTTCTCAAAACCATTTCTGTGAAAATTTGGGAGAAAGGGTTTTTTAAAGATAGTTTGGCAGGCAAAAGGACAGGCAATTTGTTCTGCTAATTGGCGGGGTCTGGGGCAGAACCATAGCAGTGTAGAGACTGTCTTCTTTGCTGACCAGGTTTTTGAGTACAGGTCACAAGAGTAGTTGAGTCAGTTCCTCTGCACGGGCCAAAGGTCTGGGTGGGTCAGCTGTTCTACCAGAATGCAGGGCCTTGAAGATGTCTCAAAAACTAGCCTCAGGTTTCAAACGGGTGATGTTTATCTACAGTGGAAAGTTAGGAACTTTTATGACCACAACTGTGTGACTTCAAAGTAGCAATTTTAGAGAAGCAAAAAGGGGGACAATAACTATTATCAAGCAAATGAGGGGACCATGGGTGGTTATTATCAGTATTTTTAGCTAAGCCTGTGCCCTTGCAGAGTTTTGGGCCCTTACCCCAGTTCTCACCTTGCACCCCTTTATTGATCTGTAAAGGGCGATTTCAAATATATGCTCTGACATTATTCTGAATGTACTGTTCCATGCAATGACAAAAGAAATTAGAAGCGTGAAACTTCAAAATATTTAAGGAGGTAAAACTGTCATTGTGGATGATTATATAATTGTATTGCACTGTGTACTGCATGAGCTCAAGAAAATTATCTGAAAATCTACTGCAAATAGGAGAATTTAGTAAGGTAGTGGGATGCAAAATTAACATGGTGATCAATAGCTTTTAAACAGAAGACAAATCAAAGAAAATGACTTCAATTGCTATATTAGCAAAAAGGATAAAATACATAAAGATACAACAAAATGGTAAGGAAAACTGTGAGCACTAAAAACACACAAGGAGTCTTAAACAAATGCAAAACACATCATGTTCTCAGAGTCGATGTCATAAAAGGGTCGATTCTGTGTAAATCAATTTTTAAATTTAACTCAGTCCTAATGAAAGCATCATCAGATTTCTTTGTGAACCCAACAGGCTGATTCTGAAATTCACCATAAACAAACAAACAAACAAAATCAAATAGCTGAGAAAATACTGAAAAAAAGAGCGCAAGGATGGAGAGCTAGCAGGAAGGAAGTCAGCCCTACTAAAGATTGAAATATATATATATATATATTTTTTTTTTAATATTTTTTAAAAGACTTTTATAAGGAGATTCTATAAATAAACCAATGTGGTAATGGTGTGTGAATAGACAGACCAATGGAACAGAATAAAAACATTCAGAAATACATCAAGATTAGCCAAAAATAAGACAAGAATTTCAAATGGCTTTTTACCTCTGAAATGATGCTCAACATTTATAAGTGAGAAATACAAGTTAAAACTACAATGAAATACTATTTTAATGCCAACAAATTGGGAAAAGGCCAAACATTTCACCTCAAACTCAAAATCCTAGAGATAATTTAAGTTAGTTCAATCTCCTTGAAACCAATTTGATAGTAGAAATTACCATTATAACTGTACCTCCCCTTTGACTCAGTAATTCTGCTTTTGGAGTTTACCTAACAGATAAACTTATACCTATATAAGGTGGCATTGTTTTTTCTGTGTAGACCATATGAGATGGGTTAAACAAATTCCTGTACTGAAATACAATGCAAAAGTAAGAAAAAAATAAGGAAGGTCAGTATGCATTGATGTGAAAGATCTTCTAGATATTTGTCAAGTAAAAAAAAGAAACAAAGCAAATACTAGTGTGTATATTTTTGTGTAAAAAGTAGTGGAAATCTGTTATCAGAGTTTTGTTTGTGTATGCATAAAGAAATTAACGGTGTGTCCAATCTGTGGCCCGGGGGCTACAGGAAGATTATTTGAAGGCTGTTTTGCTTATCATGAAAATTATGCACGGATTTTTTTATTTTTGCTCATCAGCTTTCATTAGTGTTTTTATATTTAAGTGTGGCCCAAGACAACTCTTATTCTCCCAATGTGTGGCAGAAGAAAAGAAAAAGGTTGGACACCCCTGCTTCTAGACAGATATAAAAGAAGCAAGAGGCATTGGTTATCTGTAGAGATGAAGACTGGATGAAAAATAGGTAGATGAGGGATTGTGTATCTTTTAAATTTTTGAACCATGTGAATGTTTTACCTACTCAATAAATAAATAGTAAATAAATATGCAGATAGCCATACAGTGAGAATCAGTGTACACACAAAAAAAAAAACACTAAGGATGTTCTCTATTTAACGATAGGGAAAAATCTCCAAAGATGTTAAGTGAATGAAGTAAGGTGCAGAATATAAGGTATAGGATGTTACTTTTTGTCAAAATAAAGGGAAATCAAAGAATATTTGCTTAGTTTTTCCTTTTTTTCCTTCAAAAATGTTTTATTTATTTATTTTTGCCTGGCTAAGGTATTATTATTTTTTTTATTATGCCATTTGTACATACATAGATCATGAATACATTTATGCCATTATGGGATTCAATGTGTTGATTATTTGTACAAACTGGAGTGCTTATATCCTACTAATCAACATAGGCTTCACCTCATTTACCCAATTACAGTGTTAAGACATTTGTGTTCTACACCTAATAGATCCAACTTGTACTTGCAATATGCTCCATAGGTGTGGTTCCCTATTCAACAAATGGTTCTGGGTGAATTGGCGGTCAACCTGTAGAAGACTGAAACTGGACCCACACCTTTCTCCTCTAACAAAAATTGACTCTCACTGGTTAAAGGACTTAAACTTAAGACATGAAACTATAAAAATTCTTAGATAGAGCATAGGGGAAACACTTGAAAAAACTGGCCTGGGAGAATACTTTATGAGGAGGACACCCCGGGCAATTGAAGCAACTTCAAAAATACATTACTGGGATCTGATCAAATTAAAAAAGCTTCTGCGCTGCCAAGAACACACTAAGCAAATAGACAGCCCTTAGAATGGGAGAAGATTTTTGCAAGTTACATTTTCAACAAAGGTCTAATAACCAGAATCCACAGAGAACTCAAACTTATTACTAAGAAAAAAACAAGTGATCCCATTTCATTGTAGGCAAGAGACATGAACAGAAACTTCTCTGAAGAAGACAGGTGCGTGGTCTACAGACACATGAAAAAATGCTCATCATCTTTAATCATCAGAGAAATGCAAACCGCAACCACTCTGAGATGCCATCTAACTCCAGTACGAGTAACCACAAAATCCCAAAACTACAGATGTTGGCGTGGATGTGGAGAAAAAGGAACACTTCTACAGTGCTGGAGGGAATGCAAGCTAGTGCTTAGTTTTTCTTAAAGCAACTCCGGAGGGATGCTCGTTGATGCAAGTTGCGCTGTGCTACCAGTCCTTCCTCCAGGGGGCGCCCTTCAGGAATGCAACTCCTTTCCCCAGCTGCAGGGACCTCCGCTGCGATGACCTTCAGCTGACAGCACTAGTGGAGACGCCTGAGCTCAGGTCCCCACCCCTTCCTGCGGGGGTTGCATCCAGTGAATGGTGGACGTGGGGGTGTAAAGGGGCGGCTCCCCACACCTACTCCCAGTCGGCCTAACTTGAGAAACCCCCTACTTTCTAACGTGAAGGGCGCCTCCTTCTCTGGCCATCTGTGCCCCTCCACAGGTGTTGGCTGGAGAGCACTCCTAATAATTCTTCTTGTTAATAGTCTGCTTCCTACAAAAACCAAGAAACGAACATCGGTAGTTCCCTGTGGTTGGGCAAGGATGAGAACCCAGTGAAGGAGTATGAAGTTGAAAAGGAGACATTTCCCTCTATGCCTTTTTATAATTAAAAAAAAATTGTACCATGTAGATGCATGCTTTATTCAAATCATAATTGAAAATTTAAAAGTTAATTTGATATACCTGTAATGTTTTATGCTTTTCCCACATACATCTTTCTATTTTTTAATTTAGAAGGAGATAGTCTCATCAGAAATACTGCCTCCTACACTTTAAATACACTTTTCTTTTCTGTTCGGTTTTTGTGTAGGACCTACGGAGGAACACCTTGATTTCATCTTACGATGGAACTTAAAAAGTCACCTGATGGTGGATGGGGCTGGGTGATCGTGTTGGTCTCCTTCCTCACTCAGTTTTTGTGTTATGGATCGCCCTTGGCTGTCGGAGTCCTGTACATAGAATGGCTGGACGCCTTTGGTGAAGGAAAAGGAAAAACAGCCTGGGTCGGGTCCCTGGCAAGTGGAGTTGGCTTGCTTGCAAGTAAGTGGGACATCTATGCTTCTTCTTATTCTTTAACCAGTTAATTACATTTGCTGCATCACTAACACTATGCAAGGCATCTTTTTTGTTTTATTTTATTTATTTTTAAACCGAGTCTCAAGCTGTTGCCCTGGGGAGAGTGCTGTGATGTCACAGCTCACAGCAACCTCAAACTCGTGGGCTTAAGTGATTTGCCTCAGCCTCCCAAGTAGCTGGGACTACAGGCGCCTGCCACAATACCTGGCTGTTTTTGCTGTTGTTGCAGTTGTCTCTGTTGTTTTACCTGGCCTAGACCAGGTTCGAACCCACCAGTCTCAGTGTGTGTGGTCGGCACCCTACTCATTGAGCTATGGGCACCACCTGAGTCTTCTTTTTTGAAAAAGCATATATTACAGCACTCTTTCACTGTAACAATGCTGTGTGAAAATACAGGCATTCCATAAGATAATTCAGTCATTCATTTGTTCATTTCTGTATTCATTTATTGTCTACTATGTGCCAGGCAGTGTACTAGCTGCTAAAAATGAAAAGACTAACAGCAAACACATGGTTCCTGCCTGTCAGGTGCTCACACACATCCATGAGAAAGAATGAATCAGGGAGGTGAAGGTAGTGATCCAGGTGTGTGCAAGGCACATTGGTGACCCCAGGACCAAAGGCTCGAGTGATGCTCAGCAGTGCTCTGAGCAGGTTCTGCGCAGCTCATGGGTTACGCTGCTCTTCTGTGATTCAGACACACCGTGGTTAAATCGCATGTCCTTATGCTCATGACGACTTCCTAAGAAAAATCTGACATAGCAGAGAGTTTCCCAATGTTGAGGATGTTATTCAGGATTTTAATGTGTTACATATAAGATATATGTGGTGTATTTTGTTGTTTCCAAAAGTTATATTCTCCATAAACAGCTACACCTTTTGTAATAGTGATTCTTCTCATCATCTTTGAAGGAACAGTAGAGAAATTTTTTGTTTTTACCATTAAGATATATGCCGCTTCTATTTCTGGACTTATATTTTAAACTCTGCAATAATATTTAGTGATCATCACTCTAATGTGCTTGGAACTATCTAAGCACGGAGGGAGGATGATTGGTAAGCTCTTAATGTGCACAGTGTTAGGGTATGCAGCACACCCCTGGGCTACAGCTTGAACTTCACCTTAGAAACATAAACAATGTATCCTAATTATTGGTGCCCTCATATTAATCTGAATAGAAAAAGAAAATGGGCTAAGATAGTGGCCTAGACCCAGGCCCCGGGGTCTCCTCCTATGTGCTTTGAATTTCCAGTTACTTACTGGGCAAGTCACAATCTCTGTTCATATGAGGAAAACAAGGACATTGAATGTGCTGATTTGTAAGGCATTTTCCAGCTCTTCAATGGTTTCATGAAAATATGTTTAAAACAGAATGTATTGACCAGTCCTTCTTTTAAATATGCATCTCTCCTGGATATTAAAGAGAGCTACTAAAAAAAAAAAAAGCAAATACTTCCAAGTGATAAATTACAAACAAGACTAAAAGACTAGAAAAACGATGCTGAATCATCTGTGTCAGATAAGATAACTAAACATACCTAAACAACTAAAAAGATAATACTTTAAGAGCTCAAGAGAAAAGGACAAGGTTGTCCAAGATTTGTTTGAGAGAGTTTTTCCAAATAGGGTCTATTTGTAAAGCCATCAAAGTACAAGTGGATAATAATTGATATGTAAATACAGGGATTTGAAAGTATCGGTTTTTAGAAAACCACCCATATTGGAGAGGAGAGAATTTTTTTTTTTTTATGTTCTTTAGTTAGTCACCATTTCTATTAGCAAATTCTAAGTTATACAGAAATAACCTTGGCAAGGGTCAAAAGATAATTGAAATATCTTAGTTAGCACACTCTTGGAGAACCAAGTTTCTTTGCACAATTCCTTCCAGATAGGATTTGAGAGTTAAGGAAAGCTGAGATCTCCTTAAGGGTGTGGCATTGGTGATCAGAGCTGAAGCTGACTCTTTTTGAAAATTAACTGCAGCTGCACACTTTGTTCAAGTTCCCAGGCAGATGACCACTTATCTCAAGGGCCAGGAATAGCCTTCTTCACTTTTAAGCAGGACTAGCTACATAATTTGTGGGTCCCAGTGCAAAATGAAAATACAGGATTCTTGTTAAAAAAATCAACAAGTCTGTTTCTTCCTCTTTAAATGTGAGATAATAAAAGTATCTACCCTATATGATTGTTATGTGGAATAATTGACAGTACTTGGCATATGGTAAGTACTCAATAAATTTTAGTTATTAGAGAACAGATCACTTACAAATAAAATGACTGTCCCAGGCAGTTCCAACTAAACTCTAGAACCTGCAAAAGAAATTCAAAGGATGAAAGACAAAGACATTTCTTAGAAGGATGGGCAGGTAGGAGAGCTGGGAAGTTGCTGAGATTGTGCCTAAGCATCTAAAAGTTAAAGGCCTACTCTTGTCTTTTATAAACTTAGATTTGCAGAGTAGCTCAGAATAGCATATTAGAAGTGTGAAAAGATATGCACTCTTCATAACTTTAATTCCTAATTCCTTTTCCCTGAAACCTGAGTAATTGAGGAGTAAATACTTCTACCTTTTGCCTGAATTATTATTTAGTCCAGATAATCCCTGGGATGAATAAAGCTGGGTATAAGGACTCTAACTCTAACTTCTGGGTCGTACATTGTGAATGAACTCATCTTTGGTACATATGTTCATAGGGTCTCCTCTGTGCTGGGGTGCCAAGATAGACAATCCTGTCCATGCTTCTAAGGGGTTTGTAGTCTGGGGAAGGAAAGGAAAAAGGTAACTACTAATTTGAGACTTTATGAATACTATGGAGAATGGAAGTTTTATGTATCAGCTTGGCTAAGTTACAATCCCCAGTTATTCAAACACTAATCTAGGTGTTGCTGTGAAGGTATTTTGTAGGTGTGCATAAAGTTCATAATCAGGGAACTTTATGTAAGGTAGATTAGCCTAGATAATCCAGACGGATTTGATTCCATTTGTTGAAAGGCTTTGAGAGCAGAAATGAGCTTTCCCAGAAGAAGAAATTCTGCTGTGGCCGCAGCTTCAGACCAAGCCTGAGAGTTCTTACATACCCTTCCTGGTGACCTAGTCTCCTGATGTGGGATGTGCCCAGCTAGGCAAGTATTGTCAGGCTAATCTCATAAGTCAGTTCCTTGCAATAAATCTGTTAATATATGTTTCATACTATTTTTGTTTCTCTGGTTGAAACCTGTTGATAGAGCTGGGATAGAAGGTAACTGAGTGGCCTTGCATTAAGATGAGCTAGAACACCTTTTGCCTGGATGTTCTTCACATTCAAGGAACAGGGTGAGGCTGCTTCTCAGACAACCCAGTTGCTAAAACAGCAGGAAGATCTTTCTTCAGTAGTTTTGTGCTTGGAGCAGAGTTAATAGTCCCCACACCCGCTTTTGTCCTTGGTTGCTCCAAAGGCCTTCAGATTCATGAGTCAGTAAACATATCCCAGGTTAATGGAGTGAGTCAATATTGCCAACCCCACTTGCTGAGTGAGTGCTGGCAGAACTGGGTTTGGGCATTACCTCCAAGCCCTGTTAACTCCTTCCACACTAAATTCCTACCTGCCATGAGGATTCTGTTGCATGGGCCAATTCCCATTGTGCTAGGTAGTTCTAGGATAGCTGACAGTGGGACTGGGTTTTGGCTAAACTTTCTGCCATCTCTATAGACCACCAAAACAGTCAACCAGAATAGCAATCTGTAAGTGTACCTGAGGTCGAGGATTTGAGTGGGTGCAGCTCCTCAGTGCTTTTCTCTTTCTCAAGGAGATGAATTTCAGATTCACAGTCTTAGCCGGAGCAGGGAATGAGGAATATTCCAATTTGAAGGCTCCTTGCCTTTTAGTGGAAATGTAGGGCTTTCGTGAGCCCAGCTGATGGACTTTGCTGGGGAATCCTTTCTGCGTGGCACATCTACACTCCGGTTACCACTACGTTTTATTTCTCACTGTGCATTGACCAACTTAAGGATTCACTGCAGCAGAACTGGCCATCCTTCCACTCTTGGGACTGTAAAACTTTTTAGGAGGAAAGAGGGTACATGGAGATTGAGATTATTTCCCAAAGGAAATGGTTCCATTCTCAAAGCTATCTTTTAATAATTTCAAAACTACAAAACCGCGTATGTTTCTGTTGCCTCTATTTAAGATGCATTTGCATCCCTTTTGTTGATGTAACCACACTTCGTGGCCTGGTTCCCTCTTCTGAAATCCCCAGGCACACTGATTGAACCTTCTTTATGTGTCTATTGCCTGTGGCCTTTCACCTTGGAAAGTGTCCGTTTTGCCTGTGGTCTAGGTCTGGGGCTGTGCATGGTTTTCTCTGTGTCTTCTGATGAGATATGAGCCTGTAGCGCTGAGTTGTACAGTACAGTGGCCACTTGGCTGTTGAGTCCTTGAAATGTGGCTCATTCAAAAATGGTGATGAGCTACAGATGTAAAAACTACACACTGGATTTCAAAGACTTAGTACAAAAAAGAATGAAAAATATCTCGGTGATGTTGAAATAGTGAAATGATAATATTTTGGGCATCATTAGGTTAGACAGAATGTGTTATTAAAATTAATTTCATCTCTCTTTTATTTTCCTAATGTTGTCATTAGAAAGTCTAAATTCCGTATACAGTTCACGTGTGTGACTCCTTACGTTTGTATTGTACGGGCACAGTGTTAATGGATTCTTAGTAAATCGTTAGCTATTCACTTTCTGTCTGATTAACATAGAGCTAAATATAATTCTGCTAACATATTTAAAATTTGTAATGCATTCTTCCACCACGCTGCCTAACAGCCAGCAAAAATTAAACTCTTGTCTCTTCCCAGATTACCTGGAGGGCTGAAGGAAGCAATGTCATCACTCTCTCTGACTTCCTTAGAGGCAATTCATTCTTCCCATTTTTCTAATTGGCCTGTGATGCATAACAAGACTCTTTTTTAGGTAGAGATTTCTCATCATTGGCTGAAAAGTATATCAGACAGTCTGACTTGGAGATGCCTAGTAACAAAGGGTTTTCTATATTTTGTTTTGCATTTAAGAGGTTGCAGTGCTCAAAATCCCATCTTCAGCCTCTTCTTTCTTCACTCTTCACTTTGGTTTGTAGGGTTATTTATTCTCCTTAACATATAGGTTTTTACCTTTTGGGGGAGAAAGTCAGCATTGAGCCAAAAAGGTTGCCAGGCCATTATACAAGAGGGTAGAAGATCGTCTAAGGACCCCGCATATTACCCAGGGAAGGATAGAACTGTTCACCACCCAGTGCTCCACACTGACTTCTGCCCTCCTTAGCCCATTCTGTGCTGTCGGCCAGCTCTGCTACTGACCAGTCCGGCTCAGGATTTTCAGTTCCACCAACCAGTCAAGATTAATCTCTCAAACAGAAAGTAGTATTAGCCACAGTGCCTCCCAATCACCAATACCAGCAATAGTAATAATAGCTCCTGAGCACCAATACATGGGCAATTGTAAGTTCAAGAAACATTTTTACTAAAGGTAAATGAATATAAAGGCAATGATGTCAGGCATGTGTGTGTTGTGCGTGAAGTTTCTGCTAGCTTCCTGTTATTTGGTATTGTAAAATTATAACCTTCTCATCATGTCCTTACTAAAACTGTCTAAGGTAGTAATGGATAGTTATTACATTTTTTAAAATGTCTTGTTAAATAAAAAATTAGCAATCCCACTTTTTCTTTCTAAATTTTTCAGATCCACGAGTGGAATCACTGGTTCGTGTTATGGGTTAACTAACTTTTGTTCCAGAGGTTCCTTCTGCAAAGTGAAAGACCTGAAACATAGTAAGACATCTCCCCTGAGAGTAATCCTTTGGTTTAATTTGTCTCTTGAAACTCAGCCAGTGCCAAGGAATAATAATACCCAGTTTATCATCTGCAAACTTGGCATTTTATTATGAAAAACTAAAGACATGAATGTGTCATGTTTTGCAAGTATGACTTGATTGTCACTTCATTTTATTTTGCCCTAATTATTACTGATGAAGTCTGAGGCTATTTTGGCCTAAATCTATGTAAATAGAGTCTATGTAAATATACCCTGGCTCTAAGGATGAGGGTGAAATAATTTGCTCTAAATTTTTAATTAATAAATGATCATGAAGGTTATGTTTTCATGTGACATGAACTCATAAAATGATGTAATCTGGAAGATATGAAATATAAAAGCACATTGATGTTCTTTACTAATATCTTGATTTCTAGAAAAAAAATTAAGAACTGATTAAACTGCTTCTCAATTGGTAAGAAGGTTGGGCTGACTTTGGCCTTCACTTTGGAGTTGGTCAAATCATGTGAACTTTCAGTGCTCCAATTTCTTCATTTTTAGGTTGAGGTGTTGGGACCATTTCCAAGTTCCAAAATGTCAGATATAAAATCTTTTGTCTCGAATCGCCAAGATCAAGGTTATTTTTCACAGATGGGGCACAGTGGCTCATACCTGTAATCTTAGCACTCTGGGAGGCTGAGGCAAATGGATTGCCTGAGCTTAGGAGTTCAAGACCAACCTGAGCAAGTGTGAGACCCCCATCTCCAAAAATAGCTGGGCATTGCGGAGGGCACCTGTAGTCCCAGCTACTTGGGAGGCTGAGGCAAGAGGATCACTTGAGCCCAAGAGTTTGAGGTTGCTATGAGCTATGACATCACAGCACTCTACTGAGGGTGGCAAAGTAAGACTCCATCTCAAAAAAAAGGTATTTTTTCTCTAAGTAAGCAGTAGATGCCAGTGTGAAAGTTGAGTTTTTGTTTTCTTAAAAAACAACTTTCAATTTGCTGTTATTATCTATGAAATAATTTTTACTCATTTCTTCCTGATACTTAAGTTTTTTTCAAAGAATCGTGTATTAGACAAAACTTATTTAAGAATTTATCATGCAATTGATAACGATGCTATATATTTTATATAATAATGAGAATGCTGTGAAATTAGCCCTCATTCCCACTCCCAGACTCCCCAACTCTGGAGTTTCTTTGTGGAACTAATATGCATTAAAGTGCGTAGAATTAAAGTCCTATCTTGAGGATGCAACTTGAAACTTTTCAAGTATGCCAATCATAATCTCTGTGTATTTCAATCCCTTTGTACTGTTAAATTTGTGAATGCTGACTCTCAACGTCCATGCAGTTTGGTAACAACAGGGAAGGGTCGTGCCTTCTGTTGTCAAACATCCCTCTGTGAAATTTGACTCTTATAAAACCATTTCTATTTTTGAAGTATCTAAGTATTTCTCATTGGATACACAGACACCTCAACCACTGGATGATAAGTTTGGTGTTTCAAATGGATTTTCCTTTTAAAACACAGCCACAGAATATTTTCCTCTACTTATCATATAAATATATCTGTCTATTCTTTTGCACTGGTTCAAACAAAGGGACACGAACATGCAAGGGGCCAGTTCAGGACTGGGGAGAAATGTGGGAGAGCTGTAAGCTTAGGACTGATGCTATCATTGATGCGTTTATATCTTGGCGTCTATAATCTGGTCTTATACATGTGTTTAAGAGATTCTCTTGTATTGGGAAGAATGTTGGGTATGGAGTTGTTGGATCCAGGCTCTGCCGCTTATTAACGCTGAGATTGTGGATGGATTTCATCATTTTTCTGTTGGAGGTTGCTTTATAAAGAAGTAAGAAGTATATAGAGAATAGAGTGCATGTTATGAGAGAATAGCTCGATGCATTTTCACAAACTGAACACACCCCTGTAATCAGCACAGTCACACAGAGGAACAGAACTTGAACAGAACCCTGGGACTTCGGCTTCACTCTCTTCTGAGTCTAACTCCCCAACCCCTAGCAGAGACAGCCACTGCCCTGACTTCCAACCATAGATTAGTTTTGCCTGCTTTTGTACTTTTTATAGTTGGAATGAAGTGGTTTGTACTTCTCTGTGTTGGAAGTCTTCACTCAACATCTTTGTGAGAGCTACCCGTATTGTGATGTGAGGTGTGTGTCCTTCACTCTTCCTGCTGTGTGATAGTCCATTGAATGACTATACCGGAATTTATCGATACATTCTACTATTGATGAACACCCAGGTTTCTCGGTTTTAGCTATTATAAATAATTCTGCTATGCACATTTATGTGTGTGACTCTTGTGGGTATCTCTGTTGGATGTATACCTAGAATTGGAACTTCTGGATTTGGTAGCATGATAGTATGCTATGTTCAACTTGAGGAGATAATGCTAGCAGTGTATGAGAATTTTGTTCACTCTATATTCTTGCGAACACTATTATCTGTCTTTAGCCATTCTGGTGGGTGTGCTTTTTGAAATTTGGACATCCTAATTTGTACCTTAAAAGGTTGTTGTCAACTTAATGTATGCTTTTCTTTGCTTTCAAATCTTCTTTCTCCTACTATGGTTTTGGACAACCTCTCTGAGCTTCAGTATCATATTTCCATGTAAAATGAGACTATTGGGCTGAATAACCCTTCATATTCTCTTATTTCTAGTATGCTAAGTTTTCTAATTCTGGGTACTTTTCAGGTACAGTCCTAGGGGGAAAGAATTCAATGTTACTTAAATTCTATTGCATGAGCAGTTGTCCACTTATGCATAGAATGACTTTAGGTAATGGTCACATTCACCTATCGGCCACAAGGCACAGTAACACTGTGAGGTGGGTACTATTATTATTGCTATTTTCAGGTGGGAAAAGATCAAATATAAATTGCCCAAGATCCAACAACTAGAAAGTAGTAGACCTAGAATTTGAATAAAATCTGACTCCAGAAACCTCATTTCTTAACTATGTATCCTACCATCCTTTACTTTCCTTATCAAAGAAAGGGGGGTAGCAATAGTTAAAGTAGATTAAAATGAGATGAGCTTGTCGATGTGAAATGCCTTGCATAGTGTCTGCATACTGTACGTACTCAGAAGATGTTTATTTTTGTTGTTTCATGGTGGAAAGAATCATTTTGAACTTCTGATGGCTGGATCATTGGATTGTGGGGAAGAGATAACTGTTGAATAAGTGAAGGTTTCATTTCTTTGTTTAGGTCCTGTCTGCAGTCTCTGTGTCTCATCTTTTGGAGCAAGACCCGTCACAATCTTCAGTGGCTTCATGGTGGCTGGAGGCCTGATGTTGAGCAGTTTTGCTCCCAATATCTACTTTTTGTTTTTTTCCTATGGCATTGTTGTAGGTAAGGAACCTGGTCATGGTGACTTTTCTAACTTAATAGAATTATGCTTCCTCTCACCCATGTCAAGTTTATTAATGTAAAGGAGGGAAAACTCTCACTAAAGACTTGCTTTCAATGACCACTTCTCTAAAAATTGTTGCTTTCGTAATAAATCCACCCAGTGAATCAAAATATTTGAAAGGATAAACATTTCTAAAATTCATATTATGTCTCCTTGCAGAAACTGTTTTCATCTCAGACCTCATCTCCATATAGCACAAAAAAGGAAAAGTGAAAAAGGGGGAATAGAAAAGTTAGATATCACTGACATTTGCATTTCTCACTGACTTAGGATGTGGCCCCTTCCCTTCTATTAGGCTCAAGCAGGGCTCTTTGATTTGGTGGGATGTTTTTTTTTGGTTATTTTTTTGTTTTCTTAGAGATAGAGTATTGCTCTATTGTGTAGGCTAG
Source organism: Arctocebus calabarensis (assembly GCA_963573935.1). NCBI lineage: Eukaryota > Metazoa > Chordata > Mammalia > Primates > Lorisidae > Arctocebus > Arctocebus calabarensis. The sequence continues at coordinate 61,089 of CAUYON010103659.1, forward strand.
AGTGCAATGACCCAATCATAGGTCACTATAGCCTTGAGCTCTTAGGCTCAAAGTGATCCTCTCACTTTAGCCTCCCAAGTAGGTAGGACCGCAGGCACATTAACCCTGCCAGGCTAATTTTTTCTTGCTTTTTGTGGAGAGGGGATCTTGCTACATTGTCCAGGCTGGTCTCAAACTTCTGGCCTCAAGAGATCCTCCCATCTCAGCCTCCCAAAGTGCTGGGAGTACAGGCATGAACCACCTTAACTGGCCTAAGCAGGGCTTTGGGTTTGTATTTACAAAAAGCTGTTTGTGTTCCATAGCATCTGTTGTAGGGCCTATATCAAAAGTCACAGCAGAAGTAAAAAGTAAATTTTAAAGTATTTATTATTATTTTTAAAACATAAGGCAGGAGCAAAGAACATTGAGTTCTAGGGATGATTAAAATGCCGTTGTTTGTGGGAGAGGAAAGCATGGAAGGCTCTTACAGTTCTCCAAAGCATGGAGAGTGCTTACAGTTTGTAGGAAATACCCTGGGATGTGTAATGCCAATTGCATTCAGTGTCAGTATTCCTAGGAGCTTTAGTTGCCAATTTGAGAAAGATGACTTCCACTTTCAAGAGTTTTTTTTGATGTCAGAAAGGACCTAGTTTTGTTGACTACCGATATTCTTCTTTGCTACTTGGTAATATTTCCCCAATAATAAATAGTAGAAATTACAGCAGCTAACATTCACAGAGTACTTATTCTGTGCTAAGGGCTGTGCTAAATGATTTACGTGGCCTCACTGCATCTTCACAAGAACTTATTTTACAGAGAGAGAAAGTGTGAAGCTCAAAGAAGTGAAGAAATGACAAACCTAGTCTCAGAGTTAAGAGACTTGGGGCTGGGCCCACTCAGTCCTCCACCAGGGCATGACCTCTCTTACACTTCATAATAATTCTTGGTGCTTTTAGGACTTTTAAAGTTTATTTTAAATTTAGCTGCATACTCTAATGCTACTCAGATCTTAATCTAAATAAACAGGTCACTTGTGAGGTCTTTGAAGGCAGGTGGTATAGGTTTTGCATTTTATATAGGGCTTAATGTAATTTTGAAACTGTGGCTGCATATACATTAATCTCTTGTGTAAAATTTGAGACTCTTCACTGAATAATAATTTTGAATTTTGTCTAAAATAATGAAAAAATGTAGATATCTGTGTTTATGCATGTTCAATCTAGGAAAAGCCTTTGTGATTATATGTCTGAAGTTGTCACTGACTTAAAAATTGATAAAAAGTGAATGATACCATAGCATTTGTATTATCTATAGAACAAAATGAAATTTTCTTTTCTTTTCTTTTCTTTTTTTTTTTTTTTTGAGACAGAGTCTTGCTCTGTCACCCCAGCCAGACTGCAGTGGTATCAACAGAGCTCACTGCAACTTTAAACTCCTGGGTTCAGGTGATCCTCCTGCTTCAGCCTCCTAAGTAACTGCAACTACAGACATGTGCCACCACACCTGGCCTATTTTTTCTATTTTTAATGGGGCCAAGGTCTCATGCTTGCTCAGGATGGTCTCAAACTCCTGACCTCAAGTGATCCTCCCACCTCGGCCTCCCAGATTGCTAGGATTACAGGTGTGAGCCACCATGCCCAGCCTTTGTTTATTGGCTGTGTCTTCTTTTGAGAAATGTCTACTCAGATCATGTACTCATTTTTTAAAATCAGACTGTTTGAGACTTTGTTGTTTAAATGTTTGAGTTCCTGTGTATTTTAGATATGAATCCCCTGTCTGATGAGTAGTTTGCAAATATTTTCTCCCATTCTACAGATTGTCTTTTTACCCAATTGATTGCTTCCTTAGCTGTGCAGAAGCTTTTTAGTTTGATACATCTCTTATTTATTTTTGCTTGTGTAGCCTGTGCTTTTGAACTGTATCTTATTCAAAAAAATCTTTTCCAGACCAGTGTCCTGAAGCATTCCCCCTATGTTGTCCTCTATTAGTTTTATTGTATAAGGTCTTTTATTTCGGTCTTTGATCCATTTTGAGTTGATTTTGTATAGAGTGGGAGAAGGGAGTCTACCTTCATTCTTTTGCATATGGATATCCAGTTTACCTGGCACCTGTTATTGAAGAGGGTATCCTTTCCCTAATGAATTTGTATAGACCTTTGTCAAAAATCAGTTGGGTGGAGATATGTGGATTAAGTTTAGGGTTCTCTGTTCTGTTCCATTGGTCTGTATGTCTGTTCTATGCCAGTATCATGCTGTTTTGGTTACTACAGCTTTATAGTATATATTGAAGAAGTCTAATAGTGTGATGCCTTCAGCTTTTTTTCCGCCCCCCTCAGGATTACTTTGGCTTTTCAGACACTTTTGTAGTTCCTTATAAATATTAGGATTTTTTTCCATTTCTGTCAAGAAAGTCATCAGTATTTTGATGGGGTTTGCATCCAATCTGTAGATTTATTTGGGTAGTATGGTTATTGTAAGAATATTAATTCTTCCAATATGAACATGGGATATCTTTCTATTTATTGTATTTTTTCATCAATCTTTGTAATTTTCTTTGTAGGCATCTTTTGCCTTCTTAGTTAAATTTTTTTGTAAGCATTTAAAAAAATAATTATTGTAAATAGGATTGCCTTCCTGATTTCTTTTTCAGTTAGTTTATTGCTTGCGTACAGAAATGCTATTGATTTTGTATCTACAACTTTAATGAATTTATCAGTTCTTAGAGGGTTTTTTTGTTTTGTTTTTGTAGAGTCTCTAGGTTTTTCTATATGTAAGATCATGTTATCTGCAAACAGGTACAATTTTATTTCTTCCTTTCTTTAGGCCTCCTTTATTTCCTCTGTTGCCTAATTTCTTTGACAAGGACTTCCAGTACTATATGGAATAAGAATGGTAAAGTAGACATTATTGTCTTGTTCTAGTTCTTAGAGGAAATTAGAGGAAACTATTCCTCGTTCAATATAATGTTAGTGGTGGATTTGTCATATATGTCCTTTACTATGTTGTGGTACTTGGAGTTGTTATTATGAAGAGATGTTGAATTTAATCAAATGCTTTTTCTGCATCTGTTGAGATAATCATCTGGTTTTTGTTCTTCATTCTATTGATGTGTAATGTATGGTGTTTGTTGAGTTGTATATGCTGAACCATCCTTGAATTCTTGGGATAAATATCACTTGATAGTGGTGTTACCTTCTTAATGTGTTATTATATCCAGTGCTTTACAAAAAGAGAGAAAAATTAACTTACGTTGTCCACAATTTATATACATTTGGTTGTTAATATAATGAATTATATATAAAAAGTAAAAAAATAAAAATTATATATAAAAACTAATAATGGAAGATTTCCGAAGGGTATATAGCAAGAAAAAGGTATATTAACTAAGTTCTATAACTAACGGAGCTTTACCAACTTATGAAATTGATTTTTATTTTGGATCATGTTGCTGGACTCTTTCAGTAGGTAACCCTGCTCTCTCTCCTCATTCCTCATGCTCTTGTAGTAGTCTGTGTAGATGGGATTTGATATTGGTTTTGATTTATGCTCTTGGTTTCTGCTGCTGCTGGTAGAGTTACAAGACTCTCACTTGTCCTTATCCACTATGATAAATCTTATTGATTGGCCAAGAAACCAAAGAACATCGTAGAAGGTCATACCAACTATCATGTACGTGTACTTCAATTAAATATCAAGGACTGGGGAAATAATTGTTGGGATAGTTCCATGGATCAAGCTTTCACTGTGATCCAGACTTGGACCCTGATCCCATATATTACCTACACCTCATATACGTCCACTCAAAAGGGAGGCCATGGCTCTTTAGATCCCTAACAACAATGTTCCAAAAATATTTCACTTTCCCCAATGTATAATTACCTAAATAAATGGCCGTAGTTCTCTTTGGGAAAAAACTCAGGTTATCATTATTCATAAACTTCTCATCGTGTTTTTTGCAATGTCCTTCCTTCTAACGTTCCAGCCTCTCCTGCAGTTATTAGATTCTGGGTCAGAATATAGGTTCCAGTCTGAAGACTTTATGGCTCTGCTTTGGCAATAATTTCCGAATCTCAGAGATTGGGAGGAGATTGTCAGCTCATAGAAAGAGCACTGGACTTCAGGTCAGGAGACACAGGCTTTGTGAGCTTGACCAGTCCTAATCTCCCCATCCATAAGTAACAGTTCCCTCATCTTTGAAAGCAGGCTAGAAAAGTTACCTTGTATGGCTCTTATGAGAACTAGATGAAGTCAATCAAGATAGAAGTAAAAATTAAATAGATAAAAGAGTTGAGTTGGATATCAATTAATAAAAAACTCTCACTCTGGTTATTATTGGGGCTCTATTTGCTACTCCTTGTTGGTATTTTTTTTTTTTTTTTTTTAGATAGATTCTCACTTTGGTTGCCCTGGATAGAGTGCTGTAGTGTCATAGCTCATAGCAAACTCAAATTCTTGGGCTCAAGAGTTCCTCTTTCCTCAGCTTTCCCAGGAGCTGGGACTACAGGCACCTACCACAGTGCTATTTTTAGTAGGGACGGGGTCTTGCTCTTGCTCAGGTTAGTCTGTCCTGAGTTCAAGCAATCCCCCTGCTCTGGCCTCCCAGAGTGCTAAGATTACTGGTGTGAGCCACTGCACCCCATCTGGCAAATTATTAACATTTGCTACCTTGGTTGATTTCTTTGCAGTTTTATTTCATCATTAGGCTCATGGTATAGGGCTCATGGAATGTTTGTGTGATGAAGAAACAGGATAATGAAGAAAATGACACTTCCATTCCATTTGGAGTAGAGTATCTGGTTGAAAAGAAAGTGGCAGGAAATTATTACATGGCCTACATTTATTTCATTTCTGTATTATGGGCTTTTTAGGAAAAAACAAGAAAGACTGAGTCTAATGATAATAGTCATGGGCTACAGTTCTGTGCATAAACGTATACTAAGGATTTTTCGTTTGTCTAAAATGAACTAGATGGCCTCTTAAGATAAACAGCACAAGGAAAGATTAAGCACTAAGGGAAGACTAAGTTCAGACCCTATGGGTTTGCCTTCTATTATCTACTTGCCAGCTATGTGACCAAAAGCACATTTTTTAACTTTTGTTTTCTCATTTTATTTTTAGTTTTGTTTTTTGAGACTGAGTCTCACTTTGTTGCCGGGGTTAGAGTGCAGTGCATCATCATAGCTCACTGCAACCTCAGACCCCTGGGCTCAAGGGATCACCCTGCCTCAGGTGTGCACTGCCACACTTGGCTAATTTTTCTATTTTTTGTAGATGCAGGTTCTTGTTATTACTCTGGCTGGTCCTGAACTCCTGACCTTAGGTGTTCCTCCTGCCTTGGCTTCCCAAAGTGCTGGGATTACAGGCATGAGCCACCATGCCCAGCCTGTTTTCTCATTTTAAACTGAGTATGATAATAATATCCATATTGTGGGAATTTGTGAAGACTAATTACAAAATGCATTGAATATGCTAGGACAACTTATTAGTTGGTTGTAGGTCTATGGTTTTATTTCTGAGTTTTCTATTCTGTTCCGTTGACCTATGTGTCTACTTTTGTGCAAGTACCATGCTGTGTTAGTTACTATAGCCTTGTGGTATAATTTTAAGTTAGGTAAGGTGATGTCTTCTGCTTGTTTGTTTGTTTGCTTAGGATTGCTAGAAGCTATTCACGTGTGTGGTTCTTGGTTCTGTATGAATTTTAGAATTGTTTTTCCTACTTCTGTGAAGAATGACATTGGTATTTTGATAGGAATTATATCAGTCTATAGTTTTGGGGGGGGCAGTATGGCCATTTTAACTGATTCTTTCAATCCATGCATATGGGATGATTTTCCATTTGTTTGTGTTATCTAGAATGTCTTTCCTTAGTGATTTGATTTCTCCTTGTAGAGATCTTTCACTGTCTTGGGTAAATTTATTCCTAGGTTTTTTGTTTGTTTTGTTTGGCAACAATTGTAAATGGGATTGAGTTTTTGATTTGTTCTCAGCTTGGTCATTGTTTGTGTATAGAAATTCTATTGATTTTTGTACTTGATATTATAGCCTGAGACTTTGCTGGATTTGTTTACCATACCTAGGAGTCCTTTTTTTTTAGAGACAGAGTCTTACTCTATTACCCTCAGTAGAGTGCTGTGGCATCACACAGCTCACAGCAACCTCTGACTCCTGGGCTTAGGCAATTCTCTTGCCTTAGCCTCCCGAGTAGCCGGGGCCACAGGCACCCACCACAGCACCCAGCTATTTTTTTTTTTTGTAGTTGGGCCGGGGCCAGGTTTGAACCCACCACCCTCGGTACATGGGACCGGCACCCTACTTGTTGAGCCACAGGCGCCGCCCCATACCTAGGAGCCTTTATGAGGAGTCCCTAAGGTTTTCTAGGTTTAAGATCATATCAGTAGAAAACAGAGATAATGTGACTTTCTCTTTTCCAATTTGCCTGATTGCTCTGGCTAGGACTTCCAATGCTATGTTGAATAGAAATGGTGAAAGTAGGCATCCTTGTGTTGTTCCAGTTCTTAGGGGAAATGCTTTCAGCTTTTCCCCTTTTCAGTATGATATTAATGATATTGGCTGTGGATTTGTTGGATTTGGCTTTTATTATTTTGAGCTGTGTTCTTTCTATGCCAGATTTTTAGGGTTTTTTTTTTTATCACAGATGGATGTTGAATTTTACTAAATGCTTTTTTTGTTCATATTAGGATCATTATATCCTTTGCTAGGTTGATCCCTTTATCTATCTATCTATATATCTATATAATATATATATAGATATATATATTTAGATATCCTATATATATATAAATATATATATATATTTATGACGTTGTTTGTCCTTTTATTTACTGTTTTTAATGTTTTGTTGGGTTTTTTTGAGACAGAGTCTTGCTATGTTGCCCTCAGTAGAGTGCTATGGCATCACAGCTCACAGCAACCTCAAACACAATTATCTTGCCTCAGCCTCCCAGGAAGCTGAGACTATAGGTGCCCAGCACAACACCTGGCCATTGTTTATTGCAGTCATCATTGTTGTTTAGCTGGCCCAGGCTGGGTTCAAACCCGCCAGCCTCCATGTATGTGGCTGGTGCGGTAACCATTGTGCTATAGGCACCAAGCCCTGTTTTTAATTTAAAGTCTGTTGTGTCTGATATAACTATGACTACTCTTGCTTTTGATTTCCATCTGTGTGGAATATCATTGTCCACTCTTTTACTTTCAGTCTACAATTATGTGTCTTTATAGCTAATGTGAATTTCTTGTAAGCAGCACATAGTTAGAATTTTTTTGAAAAATCCATTCTGGGCAGCGGCTGTGGCTCAGTAAGTAAGGCACCGACCTCAGATACTGAGGGTGGTAGGTTTGAACCCAGCCCCAGCCAAACTGCAACAACACAAAAAATAATAAATAAATAAAATAGATAAATAAATAAATAAAAAGATTCTGTCAATCTATGTCTTCTAAGTGAAGAATTTAATCCATTTACATTCAAGTTTGGCCGGGGCAGGTTTGAACCTGCCATGCTTGGTATATGGGGTTGGCACCCTACTCATTGAGCTACAGGCGCCGCCCTTTTTTTTTTTTTTTAAGAGTGCTGTGGCATGACAGCTTACAGCAACCTCCAGCTCTTGGGCTTAGGTGAGTCTCTTGCAAGACTAATATTGATAAATGAAGGTTTGTTCTTGTCAAATTGTTAATTGATTTCTAGTTGTTTTATAAATTCTTTGTTTCTTTTTTTTTTCTCTTTTTGTCTTGTGGTTTGCTGAACTTCTGTCATGTTGCCTTAATTCCTTTTTCTTCCTCCTTTGTGCAATTGTTTTATAAGACTTGTGCGTTTTCTAAACAGATGAAAATGTATTTTTGTAATGGTGAATATTGACTTTTCATTTCTATGTTTACCACACTTTTGAGCATTTCCTATAGAGCTAATCTACAGTCAGTGGTGAATTCTCTCAGTGTTTGCTTATCTGGAAAATACTTTATTCCTACTTCATTAATGAAGCTTATTCTTATATGAAATAAAATTATTGGCTGGCAGTTTTTACTTTCAGCTGAATGCCATCTCCTTGTCGTCTAGCCTGTAAAGTTTCTGTTAAGAGGTCTGATGTTAATGTGGGTTTCCTTTATTGAACACTAGATGCTTTTCTCTTGCTAATTTTAAAATTCTTTTTTTTCACTTCAACGTTAGCCATTCCAATTATAATATGCTGTTGTAAAGTACTTTTGCAGTGTATTTGCCTGGGAATCATTTGGTCTCCTCTATCTGAGTACCTAACTCGCCCACTAGTCCTAGAAAGTTTTCATCAATTATTTCCTTAGATAAGTCTTCTAAACTTTTTTATCTCTTTCCTCTCAGAAATATTGATAACTTATAAGTTTGGTTGCTTTATGTGGTCCCAGAAGTATCAAAGGTTTTGGTCATTTTTTTTTTTTTTTTTTTTTGAGACAGAGTCTCAAGCTGTTGCCCTGGTAGAGTTCTGTGGTGTCATAGCTCATAGCAACCTCCAACTCGGGCTCAAGTGATCCTCTTGCCTCAGCTTTGCTATTTTCAGTGGAGACGGGTGTCACTTTTGCTCAGGCTGGTCTCAAACTCATGAGCTCAAACAGTCCATCTGTTTCAGCCTTCCAGAGTGCTAGGATTACAGATGTGAGCCACCATGACTGGCTGGCTTTGGTCATTTTAAAAAAGTTTTTTTTCTTTATTTTGTCATATTGGATTGTATTCAAGTCCTAAGATTCCTTCTCCTTTTTGGTCTAGTCTGTTTTTGAGACATTGGAATGTATTTTGTATTTCCCTCAGTGAATTTTTTAGCTCCAGAATTTCTGTGTTTTTCTTTCTTTAAGATATCTGTCTCCTCTTTTTCATTTTCTTTAAAAAGTTTTTTTAATACCTGGAATTCTTTTTCTGGCATTAAAAGGAATTCTTTTTGTTTGGGTCCTGTGGCTGGACCATTGTTGTGGACCTTTGGTGTTATCATATTTTCTTATCATGTCCCTCTTTTGGTATCTGAGCATCAGGGGTAGTAATCACTTGTTCCAATTTTATGAAGTGAGTTGCTTTTGAAGGGAAGAATTTTTTCTCCTATAGATACATATGTTGTTAGTTGAGTAGGACACTTCGGCTTTGATTTTGGGTGCCTGCCGAAGTATGATATCTAGGCAGTACACAATACAGAGGTATCCGTGATTTTCTTGGTGGCTTACAGAATAGTTACTAGTTGAGGCTATGGTGAAGTGTTGTGCCCAAATTTCGGGGTCCCCCGCAGAAGAGACTCACACCAGGCGCACTGATGCAAAAACAAAGGGTGGATTTTATTACAAGTTTAAACTCGGACCATTCAGCCCTGCCTAAATGGCTGGTCGATCTGAATGGCCCCGCAGGGAGGGGCTGAGGTATTTTTATAGTGTACCCAAAGGAAGTTGGGAGGGGGGAATGCGATAAGGGGAATGGGATAAGGGAAGGGTGGAACAAGGATGAGTCCAGGTGTCTCTTCACTTGCTGATTGGATACCTCGGTGGTGCCAGGAACGGGTGGGTGGTCGCTAAGCAGGAAGAGGCCAGTACTGATTGACCGGTGGGGGTGGTCAGGGGAACTGGAGCCAGGAGTCAAGTTACAAAACTAACATTTATACTGCCAATTACACAGCAACCTGTAAAATGGAGTCCGTTAAGAAAATAGCGTCACACGGGCCCTTTCAGAAGTGTTTCTGGGGTCTTGAAATTTAGCCAAGCCAGTGTTGGGGAAGCAGTGGGCTCAGTACGCCTGATTTTAGGCCCCAGAGCAGCTAACACTGGCAGCAGTGTTAGTGTGTCCCTTGGTCTTCAGGTAGCTTGCTCAGAAGCAGTCATTTGGAGCAGAAAGCCAGGTGTGTATGTACACAGGATTTCAGGCTCCCTTATGGCTGGCATGACGCGGGAGTAGCAGTAATGGTGGTGGGGCCGCCCACGAGGACCCAAGTTGTCCATGCTGTTGTTAGGGTAGCTGCGATGGATTGGGTAGGCTAGTCCCCAGTGCCATTGCTGCCTGTAACAGGGTGGGGGTATTGTCATATGTGTGCTCAGGAAAGCTTGGTCTCCCCTGTCCCTCCCGGCCAGGTGGCTGCTGTAGTCAAGTCACCTCAATCTTGGCTTGAGGGTGGGGCACAGTCCAGTGGTAAACTCTCAAAATGGCCCTCAAAACTCTTAATGGGTTTGTAGTCAAAGAGAACAGGGCCCCTTTCAGGCAGTGGTGTGAGCAAGATACTGGGGAGAGTGTCCTGCTCGCTTCTCAGTCTCACAGGAGCCTGTAGCAGGACCGTGGGGATTTCCCAGGTATATGCAGGAGAACTTGTCTTTCTTCAACTGGGTGAGGCTGCAGCCTCATCAGCTCCAGCTCAGCCTAATGGTGCTCTTCCATTTAAACTCCCATGATGGCACTGCAGGCCTGTGACCAGAGAAGGTGGGGCTTTTTCCAGGCAATCCTGTTGACAGGATGCTGTGGGGAGTGCTGTACACTGGTGATCGGTCTCACAGCAGCCTGTGGGAGGGCCGTGGGATTGTGCTGGGTGTGCGCAGGAGCGCTGGGGCTCCCCTGTCCCTCCTCAGCTGAGTGACACCTGCAGCTGAAGGGCGGATGCTGCCTGGCCTTAAACTGCCAGAATGGTGACCTGGGTTGTAATCAGAGAGGGTGGGGTCCCTTCCAGGCAAACAGCATAGGCAGGATGCTGGGGAGAGTGCTGTCCACCCACAGCAGGCAGTGTGGCAGAACTGTCTAGGTGTGTGTCGGAGAACTTGGGATCCGCTGTCCCGCAGCTGGGTGTGGCTGCAGCTAAGCCAGCCTGAACTGAGTCTGAGTGTAGGGCTCTGCCCCGCTTTAAATTACCAAAATAGTACCCCGAGCCTGTGAACAGAGAGGGTAGGGGCTGAGCTGTCAGGAAGCTGTGAGCAGTGCAATTTCCTCGAAACAGTCCCACAGCACCTGGCTGCTGATGGTGGGTGCCATCCGGATGTGTGCCAGAGACCCTCCTTTCCTTGCCCCTCCTCGGCCAGGTGAGGGTTGCAGCCCAATCTCAGCCTGAGGGTCAAACTTTGAAGATACCACCTTGGAGCTGCTACTGGAAAGGCTGGGGCTCCACCCAGGCAAGCAGTGTGAAAGAGAAACTGTGGGAATCGCTGGCTGCTCACTTCTCAGTCCCAACGGCAGCCTGCAGCAGGGCAATGGGGACCCTCCCAGGGGGGTGTGGGGGCCTGGGCACCTCTACTCCTCCGTGCTTATAGCCCTGCCTGCTCGCTCCCATATCTAGGCACCCAGAATGTCCCCTGGCTTAAGCTGCTCTAGGCTCAGAGGCTGAGGATTAGGCTGGGCACCCTTTGTGGAGCTGCCTCTCAGACAATCTCCAAGCAGCTCCGTCTGTTAGCCCCAAGGCATGCATGGCCTGGGGGGTTGTCTTGGAGCCAAGACTGTAAAAGCTTTATTTCTGAGAGTGGAGCCCTGCAGGCTTCTCTCTTCCTGTTTTCCTGGGTCCAGGAGCCTCTCCCAGCTATTATCCAGCCTGGTCATGCAAGTTGCCTGAATCCTCTCCTCACCCTCTTGTGCTTCTGTGTTTTCCCTGGGGAATCCTGGCATTCATCCCTGTAAGATCTGTACAAAATGTGAGAACCTGCTTACTATTCTGGTTCCTCTCTGTGGAGAAGGCACCTACTACTTTCTTGATCCTATTCCTCCCCCCTCCCTTTTTTTTTAGAGAGAGTCTCGCTTTGTCGCCGTTGGTAGAGTACTTTGGCGTCACAGCTCACAGCAACCCCAAATCCTGGGCTTAGGTGATTCTCTTGCCTCAGCCTCCCAAGTAGCTGGGTCTACAGGCACCCACCTCAATGCCTGGCTATTTTTTGTTGCAATTTGGCCAGGGTTGGGTTCGAACCCACTACCCTTGGTATATGAGGCCAGCGCCCTACCCACTGAGCCACAGGCACCACCCCCTGTTCCCCATTTGTATGTTTTTTTTTTTTTATAAAATGAGACTAATCTGACTTCACAAAGATTTTGTGAGTATTCATTAAAGATATATAAAGATGCATGTAGAGATATTCATTTAATATGTGTTTTTTTCTTTCATCTTAAATTCCTTACTGACCTCTTAGTTCAAGACAAGAGCAGCCATTTTGGGATACTAAAGATGCTCTATTGAATCAGAAATATCTGTGTAAGGGATTAAAGTATATACTTAATTAAAGAAATTAAAACTACGTTGAATATTGAATTACAACCTAAAACGTTAAGAAAATTCTAAAGTGCATTAATTGGTATAATTATGTTTTACCATTTAATTGATTTTTTCCAAAAATATCATCTTGAAAACAGGAAGTAAACCATCTTGTTTAGGTTTTCTTAGCTAAAATAAGATGGAAGCTTGGCAGATTTCAAGTGACTGTAAGCCACACAAACAAGTCTGGCCATCCCGGCTCCTATTTTCTCAATAACATTCCTAAGTCAGGAAAAAGACAGTGTGGTAGGAGATGGGAATGGGGTGGGCAAGGATATTGGTGCAGGAATGGGCCTGAAATGAGTTGCTCAAGCTTCTTGCTCATGATTTTTCTTTGCTTTTCTTTTTTCTTTCTTTCTTTCTTTCTTTCTTTCTTTCTTTCTTTCTTTCTTTCTTTCTTTCTTTCTTTCTTTCTTTCTCTCTCTCTCTCTCTCTCTCTCTCTCTCTCTCTCTCTCTCTCTCTCTCTCTCTCTCTCTCTCTCT